>RJWM01000254.1:0-35589 GCA_004363535.1 Dasyprocta punctata
TACTTGGGGTTTTTTCTGCATCCTCTATTCTATACAATTGATCCTCATGTCTATTTTTATGTGAGTAATATGCAATTTTTTTTGAGACAGGTTCTTTCTATGGAGTTCAGGCTGCTCTTAAACGCACTATGTAGCCTAGGCTGACCTCAAACTCACAGCAATCCTCCTGCCTCAGCCTCCTGAGTGCTGGGATCACAGGCATGTGGCACTGCACCTGGGGTAATATACTATTTTTATTACTATAGCTTTGTAATACTACATCAAGTCTGGGATTGTGATGCCTCCCACTCTCCTCCTATTACCCAGAATTGCCTTTGCTATTCTGGGTCTCATCTGGCTCCATATGAATTTTAGGGTTGTTTCCTCTAGTTCTGTGCTGTTAGTATTATGGTATATCTGTGTATCGATTTTGGAAGTATGGCCATTGTGACTACATTGGTTCTGCCTATCCGGGAACAGGGGAAATCTTTCATTTTCTGATGTCCTCTTGGATTTTCTTTTCCAGCATACTGCAGTTTTCATTGTGGAGGTCTTTCATTTCCTCAGATTAATTGCTAAGTATTTAATTTTTCTTGGTGCTATTTTGAATAATATTTTTTCCTAATTTCTTTCTCAGTTGGTTCATTATCTGTGTGCAGGATACTATTGATTTTGTGTGTTGATTTTGTATTATGCTACATTACTGAATTTGGTTATGAATTGTAAGGTTTTTTGGTGGATATTTTTTGGCTTTACTATGTAGAAGATAATGTCATCTACAAATAATGATAATTTTTAAAAATAATGATAATTTGTCTTTTTCCTTTCCTATACATATTCCTTTTATCCCTTTTTCTTGCCTGATCGCTCTTGCTCATGTTTCAAATACCATGTTGAACAGAAGTGATGATAGTGGACATTCTCGCCTTGTTCCTGATTTTAGAGGGAAAGCTTTCAGTTTTTCTCCATTTAATATAATGTTGGCAATAGTTCTGTCATAAGTGACTTTTATCAGATTGAGATAAAGTCCTTCTACATGTATTTTTTTTCAGTGCTTTTATCATGAAAAGATGTTGGATTTTGTCCAGGCATTGTGGCACATGCCTGCAATTCCAGAACTCAGAAGGCTGAGGCAGGAAGATCACTGCAAGTTCAAGGCCAACCTGGGCTACATAGTGAATTTAAGGCCAGGCTACACTACAAAGTGAGACCCTGTCTCAAAAAAAATGTTGGATTTTGTCAGTTTTTTTCCTGCATCTTTTGAAAAGAACATGTAATTTTTGTCCTTGCTTCTTATGTCACATATTGCATTTATTGATTTGTATATGTTGAACCATCCTTGCATCCCTGGGATGAAGCCTACTTAGTCATGATGTATGATCTTTTTGATGATTCATTGTGTTCTGTTTGCCAGTATATTGTTGAGGATTTTTGCACTTATATTCACTAAAGAGATTGGTCTATGGTTCTCTTTTTTGGTTGGATTCTTTTCTAGTTTTGGATTCAGGGTAATGTTAGCTTCCAGGAATCACTCTGGGAGAACTTCTGCCCTTTCAACTTCACTAAAAAGTTTGAGGAGTGTCAGTGTTAGATGAAGTTTTTGTGGAATTCATCAATGAATTCATCTGGGCTTTTCTTGTTGGTAGATTTTTAAATTACTTGCATTTCCCTGCGTATTTTGATAATTCATATGCAGCTAGGATTCTGTTGCTTCCGGATTCTCCAGTTTATTGGCACACAGGTTTGTGAAGCAGTTGTTAATACTCTTTTTCATCGTGGCAGTTCCCATTGTGATTTCACCTTTTTCTAACTGCTTTAATTTGGGTCTTTTCTCTCTTTTGTTTAATGAGATTTGATAAGGCTTCACCTAGTTTGTTTATTCTTTTGAAGAATAAATTCTTTCATTGAGTCTTTGTATTTTTTTGTCTCAATTTCACTGATTTCTGCTCTGATCTTTATAATTTCTTTCTTTGTACCAGCTTTGGGTTTAGAGCATTCTGTTTTTCTAGGAATTTGAGGTGTATCATTAGGATATTTATTTGGGCTCACTTTGTTTTGCAATGTGGACGTTCATAGCTATCACTTTCTTTCTTAGGACAGCTTTCATTTTTTAAAATTTTATTTTATTTTATTTTATTTTTTATTTTAAACAAAAGGAAAATAAGAAACCAAAGCGAAACAATTTCACAGCCAGCCAATAAGAGAGTAACAATCATCAGCACATTGTATATTATTATATTCATAGAAATTATTTAGGATAAAAAATATAGACATGAAACATTATCCAACAAATTATTAGTACAAAACTTTTGCCTCAATGAATCAAGAGAAACCTGCTATATGACTATCTTTTTTATTATGATTGCTCTATTGTTTTCAAATAAACATTTCGCATTAAAAATAAAATCTGAAGATGACCCTGAGAAAACTACTCTTCACTCAAAATGTTTTTTCTTTAACTGTCTTAACTAATTTTTTATATACATAGATTTTGTTTCAGTTCATCACACCAGTGCAACAATGTGATGGTTACATATGTGTGACTTATTTAGTTCACTGAGAAGTATATTTTCGGTGATCATCCATTTAAGAATGAAAATGTCTAGTTTATCGTTCTTTATAGCTGAGTAGTATTCCATTACATAGAAATACCACATATTTTTTATCCATTCCTCAGTTGAGGGGCATTTAGGTTGTTTCCAAGATCTAGCTATTATGAACTGGGCAGCTATGAACATAGGATCACATATATCGCTGTGGTAGGATGTTTTTAATTCTTTCGGGAAGATACCCAGAAGGGGAATAGCTGGGTCAAATAGGACCTCCAATCCTAGCTTTCTGAGGAATCTCCACACTGACTTCCACAGTGGTTGCACCAGCCTGCATTCCCACCAACAGTGAAGAAGGGTTCCTTTAGGACAGCTTTTCATTGTGTCCCTTAAATTCAGTATGTTATGCTGGCATTATCATTTAGCTCTAGAAGCTGTCTTATTTCTTTCTTGATTTCTCTGTAACCCATTGTTTATTTAAGTGTATTCTTTAGTTTCCATGCATTTGCATAATTTCTGTGTTTTCTTTTCTGTCAATTTATAGTTTCATTGCACTGTGAGCTGATAATGTGCAAGGTATATGTCCAATTCTTTTGCATTAGTTTAAGCTTTATGGACTAGCATGTGGTCTAATTTGGAGAAAATTCCGTGTGGTGCTGAGAAAATGTTGTTGCATGGAATACTCTACATATCTATTAAGTCCAATTTTTCTAAGGTTTTATTCAACAATGTTGTTTCACTGTGATTTTTTTTTTTGTCTGTTTGATCTGTCTTTTGTGACACTGTGGTATTGAGGTCCCCCACCATAATTATGTTTATGTTTATCTGGTCTTTTATGTCCAGTAATACTTGTTTTATGAAGTTGGGTGCACCATTGTTTGGTGCACATATGTTAATACTTGTTGTCTCTTCCTGTTGGATTGTTTCTTTAACTAATATGTAGTGGCCTTCTTTGCCTCTTTTGATCAGTTTTAGCTTGAAGTCTAATTTGTCTGAATAGAAGATAGCTATACCTGCCTTTTTGGAGGGGTTCTCATTGCATGGAATATTGTTTTCCATTCTTTAATTTTTAGTCTGTGAGTTTGTTTTTGGGTTAAATATGTTTCTTTTGTACAGCATACCATTAGAGTTTGTTTAATGATCCATTCTTCCAGGCTGTGTCTTTTGATTGGGGAATTGAGACCATTCACATTGAGAGTTATTACTGACAGGTATTGATTTATTCCTGTCATTCCTGTTGCTGATTTCCTATCTTCCCCTTCTAGTTAGCTGTTCACTCTACCTTGTGTAAACATCCTATTAGCCCTTTTGTCATTGTTAGCTTCAGTGTCTCTTTCTAGGATATCCTTCAGAATTTTTTTTTTTTTTTTTTTTTTTGTGGCACTGGGGATTGAACTCACAAGCTCATACCTGTCAGGCAGGCACGTAAGCCACTGAGCCAGACTCCCAGCCCTGGTTTTTTTGAGGCAGGGTTGCACTGTGTAGCTCAGGCTGATCTTGCACTCACGTTGTAGCCCAAGCGGGCCTCGAACTCACAATGCTCCTCCTACCTCAGCCTCCTGAGTGCTGGGATTAAAGGCATGCGCCACCACGCCTGGCTCCTTCAGAATTTTTTGAAGTGTTTGGTGGTCCTGAATTATTTTTTTGAGCTATATCCCTGGCCAAGTCATGAATTTCTTTAGGTGAAAATATCTTATTTCTCCATCAATTTGGAAATATAGTTTTGTAGAATATAACAGCCTGGGTTGGAAATCATTTCCTTTTAGGGTGTGAAACGTTTCACTGCAAGTTCTCCTGGCCTTTAAAGTTTGTATCGAGAAGTCTCCTGTAATTATAATAGATTTACCTTTTTGAGTGATTTTGTCACTTTTCTCTAACTGTTTTTAAGATTCTGTTGAACTTCAGGGATTTTTACTATGATGCATTATGGAGAACTTCTTTTATGATTCCAGCTACTTGGGGTTATATAGACTTCATTTACCTGCATGTTAAATTCTTTCCCCTTATTTGGACAGCTTTCTGCAGTTATTTCAGTACATAGTATTTTTCCTTGTAAGCAGGATTTTTATGCCATTTGTTTTGTCCTTTGATTTTTTACTACTTCCAATCAATATTAAATCAGTCATATTTCTGTAATGTGGGAGTTATTGGATCCATTTTTCATGTTCTGTTGTTATTCATTTTTAAGATATCTTTGAGGATGTGGTCATTCGCATCAGCCCTGTCCTCTAGTTCTGATACTATCCTCCCACTGGTCGCTTCTACAGAATTGATGGAATTTTTTTTTTTTTCCGGCACCAGGGATTGAACTCAGAGCTTCATGCCTGCCAGACAGGCACTTAGGCCACTGAGCCAAACTCCCGGCCCTCGACAGAATTTTTTAATCTTCTGAGTTTCTTTTGAAGCCTATTTATGGTCTCTATTTTCTATGCGGTATTCCATGTTTTTGCACTGATTTGTTTAGCTCTGCTAGCTTTTTTTAGTGTTTTCTGTAAACTTGCTGATTGTTATGTTTCCTTGGTCCAATATCTTATATCTTACATCTGCTGTGAGCTTGCCTAGTGCTTTGTTGATCTATTTCGTTATCTTTCTTTATATTGTTTTGAGTAATTCAGGTGTGTGGCTTTAAGTTTCCTCCCCATCAATGTCCTAGCACCAGCGTTGAGGAGTTGGGAGGTTTCAGAGTATTGTGTTGGCTTGTCTTCTCATATTTCAATTTTTGTATGTCTGGTTTTCATTTTTGTGTTGAGGGTTATAGATTGATTGTAGCGATAAGCTTTGTTACTGGTGTGGAGACCTCGTTAGTCAATGTCTACTTTTCATTGTTGTCCTCTGGGCATGGCTAACTATAGGCCTTTGCCTCTGTCCCAGAATCCAGCCGCCTCCCTTTACTTGGGGTGGGAAGTTGCAGCATATTTGACCCAATACACAGTTCTCCAGGAATGCACCACAGTGTTGTTAATGACCCCCAAGGCAATTCAGATATTGGCATCCCAAGAAAACCACTTAATAATATCAATTACATCACCTTGGCTCTAGTAATAAAGTCAGCCTCAATTACAGCATCAAATATGAAACGAGTATTGAAAACCCTAAGGACCAATAATGTACTACAGGGTTGGGAATTTAGCTCAGTGGCACAAGTGCCTGCCTGGCAAGTACAAGGTCGTGAGTTTGATTCCCGGTACTCAAAAAAAAAAAAAAAAAAAAAGTACTACACTTAACCATAAAAAAGAGACCTATAATTTTAGTGTAATACTAAGACAAACCAAATATTGGCCTTCTGTTGACCTACAGTAAATGTCTACTAAGTGAAGAACTTTACCTCACTAGCAATAGAATAGTATTCAACAGTAATAAAGTTAACTAGCTACCTACAAAGTCATAAAGCTTAGTAGTTATACTAGTAAATGTAGAGAAGGTGGGGAACTCCAGAAAACAAAAAGGAAAATTTTTCAAATTAATCAATGAGATATGAAAAGGAGGAGAGGAAAGTGAGATGGGGGTCCCATTGAGAAGTAAAAGGAAAGTAATGCTATTCGAGAACAGTTGCAGAGAACAGCAAACAAGAAAAAGAAGAAAAAAGGTCAACAGAGAAAAACATGGAAAATATAGACAAGAAAGAAGAAAAAATTGAAAGGGGGAAGTGTAATGGAGAGAAATAAACTAAACGATGAAAAAAAAAAATGGAAGAAAAAACCCAAGTCCTTAAAAAACCCAGTGAAGGAAAGATAAAAGAAAAAGACTAAAAACTAGTGAAATAAAAAAGAAAAAGTTGAGTCAAAGAAAAAATTTCTGTGGTTTCTTTCCAAGACCTGCAGTCTTGGGATTCAGCCAGTTACAATTTTCTCCACCAAGCCTTAGGGCCTATGAGTTTTTGAAGTGCCCTCCCTGCACCAGGAGTCCTTCTGCCTGTTCACCCCAGACTGTGGCTACCATCCAAGCCAAGGTGTGTCACCGCTCCTGTTGGTAGATGGGAAATACAATCAGCCCTCTGGTCTCTGCTGGGTGTAGGCCATGGGGTACGGTTCAGATGGACTCTTGTGCTAACCATCAATGGTCACAGAGTCTCACTGCTCCCTTCTGTCTCTCCAGGCATTCTCTTCATCCAGGGTCAAGTTAGCTGGTCAGTCATTGCCCCTGCTGCCCATCTTAAGGGGAAGCAAAATGCAGAGTCGGCTAGGAGTTGGTGGATGATCTTGCCCTTGCACCTAGGAAGCTACACTTCTGGCCCAGGCCTGCTTGCTTGCAGAGGGGGAGGGTCGCCATCTGTCTACAGAGAGTCTGCTTTCTCACATCAGCAGGGGTCACTGCTGGTCCAGCATGGGATTCCTTGCTTGTGGGGCATTGTGCATCTAGTAAGGGCCTGCTTGCTTGCATCAGCGGAGGGTCACTACTCATCCACGCAAGCCTATTTGCTCACCCGATAAACATGTTGTATTGGGTATTCTATGTACCCCCAAGTCCTCATACTTTTGATGGGGCTGAGTCTAGTGCTTGTGTTCAGTTTGTTGTCCAGCACTGGGATTGGCACATGCCCAGGGGTGGAGCTGAGATACAGTGTAAGGGAAGGTGGGTCTTCCGTTTCCGGTTCCCCCCGCCCTCTCTCTCTCGCCAGTGCGCCTTGTGGCTTGCAGCCACCATGAACTGTAGCCCTGCCACCCCATGCTGACTTGGAGCCAATTAATGGACTGAAACTCCCAAGAAACTGTAAGAATAAACCTTTCCTTCCCTAATTTTGGGCGTCAGGTATTTTGTCTCGGCAACAAGTAAAAAGTAACTAAGACACATGTGTCCAGTGCAGGCCCGTTCGTCCCCATCAGTGGACCAGTAACGTCTGTTTCTTGAAGTTAGGTATGCGGGTTATTATCTCTTCCTATGGAATTGTTCCCTTAACCAGTATGTAGTGACCTTCTTTGCTTTGTCTGATCAGTTTTAGCTTGATGCTTATTCTGTCTGAAAATAGAATCACTACTCTTTCTTGTTTACAGGCTCTCATTGCATGAAATATTATTTTTCATCCTTTGATTTTAGTCTATGAAGTTCTTTTTGGATTAGATGTATTTCTTGTATACAACACACCATTGGATTTTGTTTTGTGAATGCCATCATCAATCATGTCACCTTGGCTTTAGTAATAAAATCAGCATCAACTATAGTATCAAATATAAAATGAGGGCCAGGGATTTAGCTCAGTGGCACAGTGCCTGCCTGGTAAGCATGAGGTCCTGAGTTCGATTCCTGGTACCAAACAACAACAACAACAACAACAAAATGAGTATTGGAAAACCCTAAGGACAAATAATGTACTATGCCTACCTGTAAAAAAGAGATCCATAATTGTAGTGTGAACACTCAGACAAACCAACTATTAGCCTACTATTGACCTACAGTAAATATCTATGGAATGGAACAACTTTGCCTCACTGACAATAGAACAGTATTCAGCAGACACATGTCGAACTGTCTTTGGGGGTTGAGACTGTTCACATTGAGAGTTATTACAGAATGGTGTTGAGTTATTCCTGTCATTGCATTATTTTCCTGTTGCAAGTTCCTTTTTTCCCCCTGCTTCATGAATTTTACTTCTCATCCTACCTTTCAGACATTGTTGGTTTCACTGTCTCTTTCTGGGATATCCTTGAGATTTTTTTTGAGTGATGATTTGGTGGTCATGAATTATTAAGGTGCCCTTTGTCACATAAATACTTCATCTCTTCATCAGTTTGGAAAGATAGTTCCGCAAGGTATATCAGTGTGGTTTGGAAGTTGTTTTGTTTTATGGTCTAGAACACTGTACTCCATGCTCTCCTGACCTTAAAGTTTGTGTTGAGAAGCCGACTATAATTCTAGTGGTTTTACTTTTACAAGTGATTTGTTGCTTTTCTCTGCTTTTAAGATTTTCCTAGCCAGGTGTGGTGGCATACACGTGTAATCCCAACGCTTGGTAGGCTGAGGCAGGAAGATTGTTGAAAGTTCGAGACCAGTTCAAGACCAGCCCAAACTGCATAATGAGACCCTGTCTCAAACAAGACAAAAAAAAAATCTTTTTTGCCCTTGTGTTGGACTCCTGGAATTTTGACTATAATGTATAATGGAGACGTTCTTTTCTGATCATGGCTTAGGGTTCCGTATGTCTCACTTATCTACATATTAAATGCTTTTCTCATACTTGGAAAGTTTTCTGTTGTTTCTGCAAACAGGATTTTAGTGTGATTTGTGCTGTCTTCTGATTTTCACTAACTTCGATTAATCTTAGATTAGTCTTCTTTGCATTGCCAAGATCCACCCAACTCTGTAAATTCTGGGAAGGTAAGGGGCAATGTAGCTCACCCATCATTTAGTTCTCTGTAAACTACAATATTGTGGATGACACACCAAGCCAGATATTGGCATACGGTAACCAGTTAATAGCAACAAAATCAGCAACAATAATAGTCAAAGACACTGGATAGTGGCATGATTCAGTGACTTACCATAAAAATCAATAGAAGCTACTACTCTATCACCCTTTACAATAGAAATGAGATCTGTAATTATGATATAGACACAAAGACAATTCAAATATTGAGATACAGTAAATATCTACTAAATTCAACAACTATACCATCATTAACTATATAAAAGAATACAGTGATAGCATAGAGTCAACTAAAGATCTAAAGATTAATAAAGTTTAATAGTAATACTAGTAAAGGTGTTGGGGTGGGGAAAATGAAAGAAGTAAAATTTGAAAAATCAAAATATAAAGATGCAAAAGAGGAGAGAAAATGAGATAAATGATCCTCTTGAAGAGTAAAAGAAAATTAATAGCATTAGATAAATGTAACAGAAAAGAACAAATAAGAGAAAATAGTAAAAATTTAAAAATGCACCCCTTTAAAAAAAGTGAAGAAAAAGAGAACTGAACCCCCTACCCCAATCCCGCTGTTTTTTTGAGTGGTTTCTTTCTAGGGTCTGCAGTATTGGAATCCACCAAACATGCGGAAGAGTTAGTGAGTCACTACTGAAACCTATTTTGTTTCTACACTCACATTATTTTGTGCCAGGGGATTTGGTCCATGGCCAGTTGCTTCAAGACAGAAACATCATGACAGAAGAGCCCAGTGGAGCCAAAATACTTAGTTCGTGGTGGCTGGGAAGCAGAGCAGGGAAACGGTGCCAGAGAGGAAGGGGCAGGGACCAGTGTAGTACCACACCTCCATGACCCACCCAGAAGCATGGTTTCCTAATCCTGTAGGTGGCTCCCAAGGCAATCAAATTGTCACAGTGAGACTCAACCCCCACAGCCTCCTTACAGCCATGTGTGAAAGGGCTGGGATGTAGATGGGCCCGGGATTATTCCCCGGTACTGAAAACAGTGCCTATGCCCACCCTGTGTATGTAAGTTGTCTAGGTTACTCTTACTTTTGTCTCATTGCTGGGACAAAATACCTGACACCCAAAATTAGGGAAGGAAAGGTTTATTTATCTTATAGCTTCTGGAGGTTTCAGTCCATAATCAGCTGGCTCCAAGGCAGGGTGGCATGACACTGGGGCAACACTTCAAAGCAGCAGCCAAGCAAAAAGCAGCCAGAGGAAAAGGGGCAAGAGCAAGCCTCCTCTCCTCCCTTATATTGTACATAGGCCACCCCCTCCCTCCAGGTTGGGTGTAGCTTCACAAATATCCTTGCCTCCCTTTGCACAGGATGAGGATATTTACAAAGTAAGAACCCTGGCTCCCTCCTGAGTCTCTCGGTTATACTTCTGACCTTCTCAAATTGACACAATGAACAGGTAACTGCTTGTGCTGTACACCCCAGGATGTAGAGCTGCTGAGTTACTTAATTAAGCTTCTAGGCTTCTTGAGTTGACACAGTGTATAAACTGTAACACAAGTCTCCTCACTGCCAACATAACAGATCGCTACAAATTTAGAAACTAAGAACCACACGCCCTTGCTGTCTTAGGGTTCTGGAGTCTGAATGGCTCTCTCAGGGCTGACACAGCGGTGTCAGCGGGGCTGGTTCTTTCTGGGGAGACTTGGGAAGAACCCATCTCCTTCCCTGGTCCAGCTTCTAGACACTGGTGAATTCCTGGACCCAGGGCCCCTCCTACCATTCAAGCCAGCAGCTGTTCCCCCCTCCCTCTGCCCCCCTCTCCTGTCTGATGGGGACCTTGTCATTAGGCCCTCGCAGATAGTTGAGGTCCTTAACTAAATCACCTCTGCCCAGTCCCTTTGGCCACACATTGTAAGGTGACACTTTCCTAAATCCCTTAAACCTTCTCTAGATTACTTATACTACCCAGCACAATGCAAATGCATTGCTACACTGTTTAGAGAATAGGAATGAGAGAAAAAAGTAGGTACATACTCCATAAAACACAGACTCGTTTTGTTTTGTTTTGTTTTGTTTGTTTTGTTTTGTTTTGCGGTATTGGAGATTGAACCCACAGCTTTCATACTGAGCTATATCTCAGCCTGTTCTCATTTTTTTTTTAATTTTGAGAGTGTCTTGCTAAGTTCCTAAATTGCTCTGCCTCAGTCCTTTAGAGCACTGGGATTATAAACCTGCACCACCTCGCGCAGTTTACAGCTTTTTTTTTTTTTTTTCTGAATTGTTTCAAGCCACAGCCAGATGAATTCCTAGAGGTAGAGCCTGTGGGTGCAGAGGCCAGCTGCATGTGGCAGGGACTGTCACTTCTTGCTCCTGACCAGTGAGGGATCCTCGTGTCATCAGTTGAAGAAGGCCCACCTCGGAGGCCAGCTTCCAGGACCACAGTCCTGGAAACGGAGCTTGGGCTGAGGGTCCCCAAGCCTATGATGTCCAGTGACCCCTCTGCGGGTCAATGCGTTACTCCTGTATCCATCTGTCACGAGGGCCGGGGACAGGCTAGGGCTGCCAGATTTTGAAAAAGAAAGAAAGAGGAAAAAAAAAAGATTCAGGATGCCCAGTTAAATCTGAATTTCAAATAAACAACAAAATTTTAGTACAGGTCCTAGGTGTCGCATGATGTATTTTTTCCATGTCACCTCCCAGGGGTCTCCTGGTGAGGTGACTTGGTGGACCTGGGCGGACAGGAGCCACCTGGGAGCAGCTGCGAGCAGCGCTGTGCAGGAGGACCCGATCCAGCAGGGGCCACCGCATCCGCCAGAGGATTTGCAATGAAAAAGATGGCAACAAATGCACAGAGCGAGCCCAGCACTGAGCTCTTTAAGGGCTAAGTGGCCTGATGGCCGGTGTTTTATGTGAAGTGCAGATACTTGGTGGAGGGCTGCGTCTAGAGCGTGTAGCGGTATCTGAGGAGTTAGAGGGATTCTCCTTGAAAACCATGGAGGATCATCATTCTCCAGTGTAACCCAACCGTGGGTCAATAAACTCTCACACACCTTTCAAAGTGGCTGCAGGGTCACTGGTGTGGTCCCCCCTCCCAGGAAACCTGGAGGGCAGGCGTTGGCTGAGTTGGGCCTGGAGTCAGGAGGATCTGAAGTCGAGGAAGCGCTGGCTAGGGGAAGGGAGCCACCTCAGGGTGATTCTGTGGGCAGATCTGGGGTCCCAGCAGCTGCTCAGGAGTCCAGCGAAGTGTTCGCTCCACAGAAAGCAGTGAAGGCCACCGCGGCAGCCTTGCTGCTTTTCCAGCACGGAGCTGGCATTGTCACCTTGCAGGGAGCACCCTGCTTCCTAGCTCCTGCCTCCTCCCCACCCCATTCCCAAGGCACCCGTGGGGCACCTGGTCTCTGCCTCCAATGCCCCCCCTTCTCTTTTCAGGGCTCCTGTCCTGGAGCCCAGCAGATAACCTAACACCCCTGTGTCCATCAGGGCGCTAGACGTGAGTCAGCTGAGCTCAGTGGGCTTGGTCATCACACACGACCAGTAATCCAAAAGCAGGGCGCTCCTGGCCTGGTGTCAGCCTTTCTGATTCTCTTGACCTTCACCTCCTGGCCCTAGATGTCACTAACGAGCTCCAGAAACACAGATGAACCCAGCAGTGTAGCAAAAGCAGGAGCAGAGGGGGCTGTGGCACTTTCCCAGAAACCAGCTCCAGCAGGTGCGGGCAGGGAACAAGGCAGGCGCGTGTGGCCCCCAGTGCTGGCCCCGGAGCCAATGCCACCCAACCCTGAGCAAATGGAGACACTGTGGGCCCAAAGGAGAGGCGATGGCTCTCGGGGTGAGACAGTGTCTGCCCTGCCCCCAGGAGCACTGTGTCAGGTCACTGGGCAGGTGGGACTGGGCTGCACTGGCCTCCTCCTCCTGCTCCTCCTATTCTTTTGTGGTACTGGGATTAAACCCAGGGCCTTTTTTTTTTTTTTTGCAGCACCAGGGATCAAACTCACAACCTCGCGCCTGCTAGACAGGCACTTAAGCCACTGAGCCAAACTCCTGGCCCTCTAAACCCAGGGCCTTAACATGGAGCTGCACCCCAGCCCTGTTTTTTTGTTTTACTTTGAGAGAGGTTCTTACTAAATTACTAAATTTGCCACCCCGGGCTCAAACTTGTGACCCTCCTGCCTCGGCCTCCTAGAATGGTGGGGTTACAGGGACTACCGCTGCTTACCCCCCACCACGGAGGGATCCTCATGTCATCAGTTGCAAAAGGGCCTCCACCCTCAAGGCCAGCGTCCAGGACCATCATTTATTAACATTTCTTCTATCATTTTTTCCCCTCAATTTTGATAATTTACATTATTTGAAAATCTTCTATATCCTATTTTTTAAATGTAAGTCTTGCATAGAAAGTTCCCTATAATTGAATTTCTTCTTCATTCCTGAGGTTGTTTAATGTCTTTTCTGCTGTGCTTCATTAGAACACCAAGTGGCCCATGTATGTTATTTATCTGTTTATCTACCCGTTTGTCTGTTGGTTGGTTGGTTGGTTGGTACGGGGGATTGAACCCAAGGCCTTTGCATTGAGCTACATCTCTTGTTCTTTTTTTATTTTTTATCTTTTAATTTTGAGACAGGGTCTCACTCAGCCTCTAAATTGCCCGAGCTTGGCTCGCACTGTCATTCTCCTGCCTCGACCTGCCTGAGTGCAGAGATTGAGTGTCCTCCACCATTTCCAGTTTATTGGGTTTTGTTTATTTGTTTGTTTTATTTTGTTTTGTCTTAAGAAAAACTAGGCTGGGATTTATTAATCCAGTTACTGTTGCTACTGTTTGTGTGCTTTCTGTATAGACAGTTTCTGTTTGTGTCATCATTGATTCCTGTATTCCAGTTTTCCTCTTCTTTACTGTCTCTCCTCTGTGTTGGAGTTTTCAGCATCTTGAGAGAAATCCTTTGCTCGTTGATTTTTCACTTAGTTTTTATTAAGTGCATTGTTGGGTGGGGATGCTTCCTTGCATGCTGCTTTGCCCATCTCTGGCTAGAAAGAGTATGGCCAATCAGCCATACTCTTTCTAGCCAGAGCTCTCCTGGTTGTTCATTTATGAGGGGTCTGAAATTCAACCAGGCATGGTGGGTTTGGCCTGTAAAACTCTGAGAGGCTGAGGCAGGAGGATGACAAGTTCAAACCTAGCCTTGACAACTTAGTGGGCCTGTCTCAAAATAAAAAATTTTAAAAAGGCTGGGGAAGCTCGGAGTGAAGGCCCTGGGTTCGCATCCCCAGTAGGCCTGTAATCCAGGGGAGAGTCCTTCTTTGGCCCAAATGCCACTTGAGCAGTGCCTCCCAAACTCATGGTGCCCCTCTGCCAGCCCTGCGGGCATCCTGGGCTACATAGTGAGTTCACTCCCAGGCTGAACTACATACCAAGACCATGTCTCACAAAATCAAAGAGAGAGAGAATTAATTTTGGCTCACAGTTCTAGAGGTTTCAGTCCATGGTCTGTTGGCCCTGTTACTTTGGCCCTATGACAGCACATGATGGTAGGAGTATGCAGTGGAGCAAAACCACTCACCTATGGCCAGGAAGAGAAAGAGAGGAGGAAGAGGCTGGGTTCACATGATCCCTTTCCAGGCCACACCCCCAATCACCTAAAGACCTCTCTCTAGGCCTAACCTCTTAAAAGCACCACCATCTCCCTACAGCACTGTCCTGGGGACCAAACCTTTAATTAACACATGTCCTTTGGGGACACTTAAGACCCACACTAAAGCAGTAGCCATCATAAAAACTCCTGTGTGGAAAGAGAAAGAATAGGAAACAGTGACGTGTCCAAATCAACAACAAAATCTCACTAAGCAGGGCCCTTGCTTGGGTACTTGTATTCCTAGAGGGGACACTGGATCTGCCTCCAGGGTGAACTCAAATTCCCATCCATCTTCTTGTCAGACCCTTTGGCCACAGCCTCAATGGTGGTCTGGAGTGGGTCTCACCTCCCACATCCTGCTTTCTGCTGATGATGTTTGGGGGCCCAGAGATTATGTTTTGGCTTGAACATTCGAAGGTTTTGTCAAGCCAAGCTTATGGAGTTTTCCCCTCTAAAACTTAGTAGGCATCTCATCTCCTTGCTCATAGGCAGCAAAATGTCCCAGGGACCCCAACAAAGTTCTCATCTCCACTTTCTTTCCTCTTACCACCGCCCCTCAACATGATGGACTTGGACAACTTGGAGGTGAGTAAACCCATAAGTTAAGCTCCTTTAGTGCATCCCTTTGCTTGCTGAGGTGTCTGAAGAGGCCCTCCCTGAAATCTTGCCCGGGCCAACCTCTCACTCTGGAATAGCCCGTGGGGCCCAGGATGCCCACAGGGCTGGCGGAGGGGCACACTGGCATGACCAGGTAGTAATTCCATTCAAGGAGGAAAAAACCCGCTTTTACTAGAGAAATAGAGCAGCTGGTTAGTTATTCTCCCCTTTACAAAGGAGTGATGAAATGTGTACCCATGAAGGTTGCCATGTGAACCATTCTTCAGGGCACAATTTAGTGGCATTAAGTACACTCACAGCATTGTGCAAGCACCACCACCGTTCCCAGAACGATTTCATCACCCCATTCAGGAACTCAGGAACTTCCCACTCCCCACACATCCCTCATCGCCACTCTTCTATATTCTGTTCTGGTCAATTTGCCTTTTATATTTATGTAAGTAGAATTCATACAAAAGCCCTTTTGTAGGGCTGATGTAGCATAACATGGTCAAGACTCACCCATGTTATAGTCTATTCAGAACTTCATTCATTTCCGCGACTGGCCAGGATGCCATTGCAGGCGTGTAAAAATCTCTGAATTCACTCATCTGTTGGTAGGCAGGTAGGTTACATCTGCCTTTTGCCTATTGTGAATATTGCTACTGTGGACATTGCATGCAAGTGTTTGCTTGAGTCCCTGTTTTCAATTAATTAAGGGAATACACTTAGGAGTACAGTTACTGGACCATATGGTAGTTCTGTGTTTAATTTTTTGGTGAACTACAAAACTGTTTCCCATAGCAACCAAATCATTTTTACATTGCTCCCAATAATGCCCGAGGGACTCACTTTCTCCTTGACAATTTCTTCACCTTTGCCAATGCTTGCTATTTTCTGGTTTTATTCCCTTTCCAATATAGCTGTCCTAGTGGGTGTGATGTGGCAGTTCATGGTTTTCAGGTGACTGATGATGATGAACATCTTTTCTTTGCTTTTTGTCCATTCCTAAATCTTCATGGGAGAAATGTCTATTCTAACCCTTTGCCCAGTAAATGGGGTTGTTGATTTTTTGGTGGCTGGGTTCCATGAGTTCATTATATTAAACCCTGAGTATTAAATCCGTACCAAATAAGATTTGCAAGTATTTCCCCCATTCTCTGGATTGTCTTTTAACTCACAAAACTTTAAGAGGGGGCTTGTGTCTTGAGGTAGGAGTCTTTCTATGTTGCCCAGCCTGGCCTCCAATTCCTGGGCTCAAGCGATCTTCTTGCCTCAGCTTCCCAAATAGCTGGAATTACAGGCATGCACCACCACACCCACCTCTTAAATGCCACTGAAGTCTGACTCATCTATTTTTCCTTGTGTTACACACACATTTCGTTTCATACTGAAGAAGTCATTGTCAGGGAGGGGGTGTAGCTCAGTGGTAGAGTACTTCCCTGGCACGCACAAGGCCCTGGGTTTCATGCCCAGCTTTAAAAAAAAAAAAATACTCATTGCCAAATCTGAAGTCATAAGGATTTTTTGGTCTGGTGTAAGGAAGTAGTCCAAATTCATTCTTTCACACATTTAATTTTCCTAACCCTGTTTATTGAAAAAATTGTTCTTTCCCCCATTGAATGGGCTTGGCACCTTTGTCAAAAACCAAATAATCATATCTGGGATGCTTTGTTTCTAGATTCTATTCTATTCCATTTGTCAAAATATTTGTCATTAGGTCAACAATTTCTAGTAAGTTTAAAATCAAGACATGCAAATCCTCTGATTTTGTGCCCCTTTTCCCCAAAAAATTGGTTTGAATATTCAGTGTCTTTTGAGATTCCACATACATTATAAAATGGGTTTTCCCACTTCTGAAAAATTTGAGATTTTGATAGGAACTGCCTAGAATCTGCATATCATTTTGGGTAGTTGTATTATCTCAACAATATGATATTCCAATCCATGAACACAATGTCTTTCCATTTATTTCAACCTCCTCTAACTTCTTTTATAGTTTTTCAGTGTAGAAGTCTTTCACCTCCTTAATTAAGTTGATTCCTAAGCATTTCATTCTTTTTGATGCTACCTTGAATGGAAATATTTTCTTAGTTTGTTGTTTGAGTTATTTTTGTTTTGTTTTGTTTGGTTTTGTTGTTGCTGTTCGGATTATTTTTGTTAGTATTAAAAATACAACTAATTTCTGAGTCAAGATTTTTTGTGTCCTGTAACTTTGCTGAATAGGCTTTTTAGCTAAAACATTTGTATGAGTTTGTACGAGTTCTTTATGCTGGAAATTCTTGTCATCAGAAATAATTTTACTTCTTCCTTTCTGTCTTAGTCCATTTTAGCTACTGTAACAAAATACCATACAGTGGGCAATGTATAAGCAACACAAATTTATTTCTCACAGTTCTGAAGTCTAAGAGGGCCAAGGTCACTGTCTGATGAGCGCCATTCTCATGCCACATTCTCATGCTCCATCCCCACCCCAAGGACACAAAGGACCCTGGGAGCAGGGGACACTTTTTAATGGTGTTAATACTATCTGTGGAAGCTCTGCCCTCATCGCCTAATAACCTTTTCAAGTCCTCACCTCCCAATCTCATCACCTTGGGGATTCGAATTTTATATATGAATTTTGAGAGGACACATTCAGATCAGATCACAGCACTTTCCAAGTTAGATTTCTGTTTATTCATTTTTCTTCCCCAGTTGCTCTGGTTAGAAATTCCAGGACTATGGACTATTCCAGCAAACATGGGTCCTCTTACCTTGTCCCTGATCTTAGTGGGAAAAACTTTAAGTCTGATGTTAGCTGCGTGATTTTCACTTATGACTCTTATCCTGTCAAGGAAATTCCCTTACAGAGCGTTCTGCTCAGGACAGGGTGCTGGATTTCTCAGATTCTTTTCTGAATCAATCGATACGGCCATGTTGTTTCTCTTATCCTATTAATGTGGTCTATTACATTGATTGGTTTTTATATGTTGAACCACCTTTTCATGCCTAGAATAAATCACGCTTGGTCATGGTGTATAATCCTTTTAATATGCTGGGTATGTTGTTTGTTAGCATTTTGTTGAGAATTTCTGCATCTATATTCATAAAGGATATTGGCCATATCCCTCTTGTAGGGTCATTGTCTGGGTTCAAAATCAGGGAAACTGAACGACTCAGGAAGTGTTTCTTTCTCTTCAGTGTTTTCAGAAGAGTGCGAGAAGATGGCTGTTAATTTTAAAAGGTTTGGTAGAATTCATGCGTGCAGCCATCTGGTTCTAGTGTTTTGTTTCTTTTGGTAGGTTTTTAATTACCAGTTCCACTTCCTTACAACTTGTTTTTAGCTTAATCAGATTTTTAAAAATTTCTTCCTGAGTTAGTTTTAGCAGTTCTTGTGTTTCTAGGAATTTTTCCATTTCACCTACATTCACAGTATAGTTGATAATAAAGTGCATATTTTGGGTGATGGTTTAAGTAGTTTGAGCTCCTCCCCCTTTTTTCTTTAAAATCTAGCTAATGGTTATTCAATTTTGTTGAATGTTTCAAAGAACCAACTTTTGGTCTCCTTGATTTTTCTCTATTGTTTTCAATTTGATTTATATTCACTTTTATGATTTTTAAAATTTTCTTCCTTCAGCTAGCTTTGGGTTTAACTTGTGCTTTTTTTCTTTGTGAGGGTTGAACCCACTAAGCTATATCCTCAACCCTTTTAGCTTTTATTTTGAGACAGGGTCTTTCTAAATTGCCCAGGTTGGGCTCAAACTTCTGATCTTCCTGCTTCAATTTTCTGGAGTGCTGGGATTACAGCTGTGCACCACCATGCTGTTTAAAACTTCAGTTTACAATTTTATATTTTCTCAATAAATTGAAACTTTTGTCAATATATAATGTTTATTTCTTCAGATATTTTTATAATTTAAAATCTATTTTTTCTGACAATAGTATAACTACTGTATCTCTCTGGTTGTTTTGTTTGTTTGTTTGTTTGTTTTGGGTACCGGGAATTGAACGCACAACCTTGTACCTGCAGGCAAACGCCTAAACCACTAAACTAAATCCCTGGCCCTTATCTCTTTTGATGACTACTTTAAAATTACTGTGTCTTTATATCTCAAGTGAGTTTCAACCAGTCATGGTGGGACATGCCTAATAAGCCCAGCACTCTAGGAGGCTGAGACAAAAGAATCACAAATTTAATCCCAGCTTAGGCAATTTAATAATTTAGCAAGATCTTGTCTCAAAATTTATAGGGCTAGGAAATGTGGCTCATTGAGAAGGCCCATGATTCAATCATCAGTACTACAAAAGGGTTAAAATAAAAATTAAACTGGGTGTCTTGCAAATAGTACATACTATAGATGGATTATATTCTTTTATTCATTCTACCTATCTCTGCTTTTTAATTGGAGAGTTTGATCTCTTTATATTTAAAGTAATTCCTGATAACAAAGAATTTGTTAGCTGGGCATGGTGGTGCATGCCTTTAATCCCAGCACTCAGAGGCTGAGGTAGGAGGATTGTTGTGAGTTCGAGACCAGCCTGGGCTACAAAGTGGGTTCAGGGCTGGCCTGAACTACATAGTGAGACCCTGTCTCAAAAAACAGAGCCGGGGATTTAGCTCAGTGACCTAAGCACCTGTCTGGCAGGTGCAAGGTTGTGAGTTTGATCCCCAGTACCAAAAAAAAAAAAGAAAGAAAGAAAGAAAGAATTTGTTTCTACCATTTAGCTGCTTTGTTTTGTTTTTTCATGTTTTGAATGCTTGTTGTTCTTTAATTCCTGGCTTTTTTTTTCCTTTCTGCCCTTTCAGTACAATCAGTCCTTAATCTTACTGAGGATATTCTGTATGCTACAGTCACTTTTCTCTTGCTGCTTCCAAGACTCCCTTGGATTTTTTTGACAATTTGGTTGTAATTTATCTCAATCTGGATCTCTCAGAATTTACCCTGCCTGGAGTTCTCGAAACTTCTTGGATACTGTATTAGCTATCTTTCCATTGCCGGGACCAAAAGCCTGACATATGCAACTTAAAGAAGAAAAGGCTTATTTTGGCTCACTGTTTTAGAGGTTTTAGTTCATGGTCAGTTGGCTCCAGGGCAGAAACATGGTGGGAGAGCATGGCGGAGGAAAACCGCTCACTTCATGGCCCCCAGGAAGCAGCCGGGGGAAGACGGGGACAGGATATATCCTTCAAAGTCACAACTCCAGTGACCTCCTTCCCTCAGTGGAGCCCCACCTCCTAATATCCAGTCAACTATGAGCTCATCTATGGATTGACCACAGAGGAGGGTAAAGCCCTCCTGCTCCAACCACTTTCCAGAACCCCCACCTCCGAACACATGAAGTTTGGGGGGACATTTTAGATCTAATCCATCACATATATGTGAATGTTTTCCATCAAACTTGGCAAATTGCTTCACCATGGTTTCTTTGAATAGTTTTTCTGTGCCTTTCCATCCCTCTTCTCTTTCTGGAACTCTTATTACACTTATACTGGTATGTTTGATGGCATGATACCCCATAGGTCTTTGAGGTTCTGTTCATTTCTCCTTGCTTTTCTTTTTCCGTTTTGTGGGTAATTTCAATCGCATTATTTTCAAGTGCATAGATTCTTCTGCTTGCTAAAGTCTGCCCTTGAAGCTCTCCAGTGACATTTTTGTTTCAGGTATTCTACTTTTCAGCTCTAGAATTACTGTTTGGGTTCCTTTTTAAGAATTTCAGTCTTTTTATTGTCACTCTCTATCATAAATTGCTCTTCTAGCCGGGCGTGGTGGCACATGCCTTTGATCCCAGCACTCGGGAGGCTGAGGTAGGCAGAGCGTTGTGAGTTCAAGGCCAGCTTGGGCTACAATGCGGTACAAGGCCGGCCTGAGCTACATAGTGCGATCCTGCCTCAAAAAACCAGGGCCGGGAGTTTGGCTCAGTGGCTTAAGCACCTACCCTGGCAGGCGCGAGGCTGTGAGTTCAATCCCTGGTGCCGCAAAAAAAAAAAAATAAATAAAAATAAATAAATAAATAAATAAATTGCTCTTCTGATATTTTTACTTCTTTGTCTATGGTTTCTTTAGCTCATTAAGTATATGTAAGATGACTAGGAGTTCCAGTGACCAGGATTTTTTAAGGAAAGTTCTAAAAAGTAGTTGTGAATTATTTTTTTCCTATGATTGGGCCATATTTTCCTGTTTCTTTGTGTGGTTTGTAATATTTTGAGAGCTAGTCATTTGGAGTAGAGCTTGGGATATAGCTCAGCAGCATAAGTGCCTGCCTGGCAAGCAGAAGGTCCTGAGTTTGGTTCCTGGTACAAAAAAAAAAAAAATCATCTGGAGTAATACAATATGGTAACCCTGGAAATCAGATTTTCCCTTCTCATGTTTTGCCCATTGAGGTCTGCAGTTGTCTATTTGTATTGTGATTTTTCCAAACTATTTTTGCAAAGCCTGTATTTTTTTCTGTGTGTGATGACTGGTGTTTCTGATCTGTTGTTTCTACAGTTAGCCTGTGACTTGAAATATGATGATTTAAGTGTATAGATTTTAAAAAAACAACAACAACCAGGCATGGTGGCACATGCCTGTAATCCCAGCACTCGGGAGGCTGAGGCAGGAGGACCATTGCGAGTTCGAGATCAGCCTGGGCTACAAAGTGAGTTCAAGGGCAGCCTGAACTGCATTGTGAGACCCTGTCTCAAAAAAATAGGACTGGGGATTTAGCTCAGTGGCGTAAGCACCTGCCTGGCAGGCATGAAGTTGTGAATTTGATCTCCAGTACCAAAAAAAAAAAAAAAAAAAAAAAAAACCAGAAAACCCAGCATGTACATCTCTAAGTCTTCTGCTAGCTTCCTACCAGGGTAGCTATTGCTGCCCAAGGGGCCAGAAACAAAGACAAACTATGCTCTGGGCCCTCAGGGAACCACCAGATCAACCAAAAGGTACAACCTAAACTTCTAGAAGATGAGATCCTTTCTGCTCACCTTGCTCTAGCCAGCAGCCAGTAGAATGGCTGTTGAGATGGACACACCAACCTCTTGAACTTCCCACTCCTCCATTTCAGCGATGTCGCCCATTTTCAGTCATTCCATTTTCAGACAGAAGCATCACTCGTTCAGTGCAGGAGCAGCAGCGAAGGGGCTGTGCCGCCTGGCCGTCCCATTAGGGCCCTCTGAGGGTGGAAGTTTGGCATCAGACCTGCCGTAGGGACAGGGTCTGCTGGTGTCCTCAACTGACCCACAGTGGAACTTCCTTTGGTGGCGACAGTACCTACAAGGTATTGCACTACCTGCGGTTATCCGCATCGTCCTGCGGACCCCTCTCAGTAGCCCTGTGAGGATGGCGAGCTGTGACAATCCTTTGCTAATGAGAAAACCAAACTGTGGAAATTCGAGGGGACTCTCTCCAAGCCCCAGCACCAGGGAGTGGCAGAGTCAGCCTCGGGGCTCCTGCTGGGGACCCCACATAACTACAGGTATAGCCCGCTTGGCCCTGGAGAGCACCACATCCAGTCAAGGAGACTAAACTCTTCTAATCCTGGAATCAAAATGACTCGGGTGGGTCCTGGCCAAGTGCCTTCTGGCTGATGCATCCTGGGAAGACCCTCAACTCCTGGGGGCCTCAGTCTCCCTATAGCACACAGGCTTGGTATAATCCATGTCAGGCTCTGGTATTGCTCATGACCTGTGATATCTACCCAGCATGCTTTGCTGTCGCCTATCCCAGCTCCTCCTTGCCCACTGACCACCATCATCCCCCTCTAGGGCCCCAGTCTGGCCCTCAGCCGGGCTCAAGTCTGCTCTGCAGTGAGCAAACACTTGCGACACTCATGACCTCCAGGCCCCGTTGCATCAGTGGCCCAAGCTTGGCACCAGGCGATGAGGGGGTGGTTTGGGCACAGACTGTGAGGCGGGCTGGCATTGCAGACTCCTGGCCTCCTTGCTCTGCTTCCCCTTCCACGGTGGGGGGACAGGGTCTGGCATTTTGATCTATTTAACTGCAGGCCTCTGTCCTTCAGAGTTGGAATTTGTGAGCAAAATTAGTAGACAAGACCTAACCTTTCTAGTTTTGTCCTTTTCTTTGGTGCTGGGGGTGGAACCCAGGGTACTGTGCATGCTAGGCACATGGTCTACCCTGGAGCTATACCCCAACCCTTTTTATTGTGCTTCAAGTCAGGGTCTCATCTAGTTGCCCAGGCTGGCCTCGAACTTGGAATCCTTCTGCCTCAACCTCTGGAGCAGCTGGATTACAGGCGTGTGCCACTGCGCCTCATTGTCCCATGTGTATATGATCTATAGCATCAACACATAGCCATGGCAAAGTGGATCATACCATGGTTTCTGTTTCCCACGTGTAGTTATCTGGTTTAAGGAACATGCGGCCTCAAGGCTCAGGGGCTTTACACAACAAATCTCTGCTGTCTCACACGGCTCGGCAGAGAGAGGCAGGAGCAGCTCCGGTTTCCTTGCAGCCTGGCTGGGCTGAGTCACCCAAAGCTGTGACGGGAGCTGTGAGCCACATCAAAGTGGTGGGGTGCAGCTTGGGGACAGGGTTAGATCTGCCCACGGGCTCGCGCGTCCCCACGGTGCAGCAGCTGGCCGCCCCTGCAGTGAGCACAGGAGGACAGGAGCCACATGTTCTTTGGGGCCCAGCCCCCAGTCTCACGCTATCGCTTCTACAGTATCCTGTCCCTGCCCAGGCTAGATCTGCTGGTCATGGGAGGGGACAAAACAAAGGCCAGGTTTAGCAGAGCATCCCCGGGGGGGTGACCACCGGGTTCCTTTCAAAAGTTCCTTAAGCCAGGCATGGTGGTGCATACCTGTAATCCCAGGAGGCTGAGGCAGGAAAGGATCACGAGTCTGAGGCCAGCCTGGGCTACATAATGAATTGAAAACCAGTCTAAACTACACAGCAAGACGCTGTCACACACACAAAAAAATCAAAACTAAAGAATGAACAGTTCCTTTAAACAAGCATCTTTCCATGCCAAAAAAACAAATCAACCTCACTATTTTCTTTCTTTCTTTATCTTTTCTTTTCTTTTCTTTTCTTTTAATATATATTTTGAGACAGGATCTCACTCTGTAGTTCAGGCTGACCTTGAACTCTTTAGCCCAGACTGGCCTTGAATTCACAACCATCCTCCTGCCTCAGCCTCCCAGGTGCTGGAATTATAGGCATGTGCCACCACACCCCACTTCACCATTTTCAGTGACTGCATGTTGCATATAATTTATTTAGTCAATCCCCTATACGGTATTTGGATGTGTGAGCTCTGTGCCATTTTTTGATACCAAAAGGAAATAATTTTGAATATCCATCACTGGATTTGTAATATTGAGATAACTGAAATTATTGAGATAAACAAAAATGAAAAAATCAGGTCAGGCCTGTGAGGCAGCTCCTTAGACAGATAGGGCAAGCCAGGCTTGGTGGCGCACGCCTTTAATCCCAGCATTTGGGAGGCTGAGGTAGGTGTAGTATTGAGTTTGAGGCCGGCTTGGGCTACAACGTGAGCACAAGGCCGGCCTGAGCTACATAGTGCAACCCTGTCTCAAAAAACCAGGGCCGTAGCCGGGCGTGGTGGCGCACGCCTTTAATCCCAGCACTCAGGAGGCTGAGGTAGGAGGAGCGTTGTGAGTTTGAGGCCGGCCTGGGCTACAACGCGAGCGCAAGGCCGGCCTGAGCTACGTAGTGTGACCCTGCCTCAAAAAACCAGGGCTGGGAGTTTGGCTCAGTGGCTTAAGCGCCTGCCCTGGCAGGCGCGAGGTTGTGAGTTCAATCCGCAGTACCGAAAAAAAAAAAAAAAAAACAAACCCAGGGCCGGGAGTTGGGCTCAGTGGGTTAAGCACCTGTCTGGCAGGTGCAAGGTTGCAAATTCAATCCTCAGTGCCACACACACAAAAAAAAATCAGCTAGGGCAGGGAAGTCAACTGGGACACACAGCAGGACTCTTCTAATCTGCTCCCCTCTATCCCAGTGGGGAGCTTGCTACCAACTAAAACATTCTGGTCCATTATCACATAGCTCTGGGTTTTTTCTAAAAAGTTCTAAGCAGAGCCAAGTATGGTGGCACATGCCTGCAATTCCAGCTTCTCAGTGGGGTGCTGCAGCAGGAGGATCTCAAGTTCAAGGCCAGCCTGTGCAACTTTGCAAGACCCTGTCTCAAAGTGAAAAAATATAACAGGCTGGGTTGGTAGCTCAGTGCAAAGGCATTAGATTTAGTCCCTAATGCCGCACATGCATGCATGCACGGAGTTCTTGGTCCACACCCCCCTCTCCTGCCACCCAAGGAACAGAGCAAGAAGAGCTGGACCCTCCTTACTGTGTCGTGACGCATCCAGGCAAACAGCAAGACTCCAGCACCTGGCCGGCTCCAGACTCAGGCACAGGCCCTGCCCCCATAACAAACGGGCTGGGGGTCAGTGCCCTGTCACATGAGGTCTGGTGAGGCCGTCTGTGCTTATTTGGGAAAGTGGTTGATCCTGTCAGCGTGTAACCACCACGGTCATTGGCGGAGGAGCCCAGCATCCCTACAAGGCACCCTCTGTACCCTGACTGCCTGCCAACTGTGGCTAATTTTAGCAGGGCTTGGAAAGCGTCTGCCAGGGCAGGGTCCCTGGGGTCACTTCCAGGCAAGCAGGAGGAGGGGCTGGGGGTGTGTCTCCACCCCACAAGTATGCCCTGAACCAGCCCTGGGCCTGAAATTTGCAGTCACATAACCTAATGACTGCCCCACTTCATTGCTTTTTTTTTTTTGGATCAAGGCTCTTTGAGATGGGATCTATGATTGATGGTTGAAAAGTGCTGACTAAAACTTTTTTTTTTTTTTGGTGATAAAAAGTGAATGTTTAAATAAAAAATCTATTACAATAAAAGACACATTGTCATTAATCTCCCTCAAAATATGTCTTTCACTTTGAATATACCTATCCCGTCATTTTGCTACTTTCTGAAGCAGTTCTGGAAGCCCTCTTTCAGGAATGTCTTTACAAGGTAGGCTCAAAAACACTGTGAATGCTGTGCCTAAGTGCTGCTGCCCAATGGAGAGGCAGGTTCACAAAGCCATTATAGTGTCCTAACCCACCTCATTCACCAGATCTGTCACCATTAACTTCTGGCTCTTTCCCAAAATCAAAATTACTCTGAAAGATAAACTTTTAAAATCTGTTCAGGACACTGATGCAGCCACCATAGTGCAATTAAAGACAAAAAAAGGGGACTTCTAGAATAGCTTAAAAAAGATGAGACAAGTCTGCTCAAAGCAAGGGAAAGCATTTTTGAGGGGGATTAATGACAATGTGTCTTTTACTGTAATGCATTTTTTAAAATTAATTAATTTATTTTAAACTTGTATTTTTTACTTGGGGATCACTCAGGGTAGCCCTGGGGATGTGCACCTGCTCCTGCTTGTGCAGCCAGGAAGCTTCGTGCCAGTGGGCTTGGGGACCCCACACCCTGTAGTCACCAAGGCTTCCCTGAACATCTGAGCCCTGGGTCCTGCACTTCCTATTCAGGTCTGCATTGTGCACAGAGCCGAACCTTTCCTGCATGCCCCTGGCCTTCTTAACATGGGTCACCCCTTCCCACCAGAGCACCAGGCGGCACCCCAGATCATTCACAGTACACACAAGACCTCCCCACAGAGGGGAATCCAAGGGATCCCCCTTCCCATCACCTCCAGACGGCCTGGTCACCTCTTTCTGCTGAGCGTCCAGGAGCGCAGGGTGACATGCTGGCTTGGCCATGCCCCCCAGCAGCAAGGTTGACCCACACCTGCCCCATAGCCTTGTGCCCAGGGCCCTGACCCTATGAGCTCCTCTGCCCTTCTGGCCCTGCCCCTGGCCCCGCCACAGTGGGCAGAGTATTTCAGTAGCTGCCCGCTGAGCGCTTCAGTGCAGAACCCCTGGCTGCCTGCCTTGGGCACCTCTGGCTAGGCAGCCTCACCTTCTCCAGGTGTCCTCAGACACCACAGTGACGGCCACACTCCAGCCTCAGCAGGCGGCAGCAGCTCCACTCCCCAAAACTCCCTGCTGGCCCCTCAGACAGATGGCCATGGACGAGGCCAGGAGCCGAGCACAGGCAGCCCTGACGCTGGTAAGGGTCTCCCAGAGCCCAGGACCGCAGGTTGAGAGCACAGCCCCGGCCAGCACCCTCAGTTTACAGAAGCTGGATTGGGGGTGGGGCGCGCGAGCAGGCAGGGAGCCCTCGAAGGAGGGGTGCAGGCTATGGGGGGCTGGATATGTCCTCACCCACTCCTCATGGGTGCTGTCCCTGTTCCCTCTCCGGGAACCCTTTCTCCTGGGTGACAGTGCCCCAGCTGGGGCTTTTCCTGGTGCCATCGGCTCTTGGGCTCCCTGTGGCCATTCTGGGGGTGACAGATTAGGGTGATCTTCCTCAGGAGCACGTGTGCAGCTGGCTGCGCTGGGGAGGCTCTGCACCCCTGGGCCAGGTGTCCTGCAGTCCTGGGGTGGGTGTCCTCCAGTGCTGGCCAGAGACTGCCTCTGGTTGTCCTCACCCTCAAACCCAGCCCTCCGTGGTACACTGATCTCAAAGCCAGACCCCCTCATCTTGCCTGACCCCCCACACTTCTCCTTTGCTGACCAACCAGGATGCCTGGTGACCTCTGTGGCCTTAAGGACACCTCACATGGAGGGCTGCCCTCTGTGTTAATCCAGAGAGACACTCCCCAGGACCACCCCCACCACACCATTGTCCTCCCAAGACCCTGGCTGCATTCCCACTCATGCCCAGTGGCATGCCCGTTCTGAGACCTGTTCTGTCAGAGCCCTCGTCAGACCTCTTCCTTTCTGACCTTCCCTGGGTAAAAGCATAAGGGTGGGACCCTTTTTAAAAACTGGTTCTTAATTAAGGGTCTATAACCATTAGGAATGCTTTGGGTTGTGGGAAATCTACATTCTCACTACCTGTGGCTTCAGTAGTTATTATTTGCTCCACAACCAGCAAATAGAGTTGGGGGGGCCCATCATTAATCTCTCTTCTCTGTCATCTGTAGTGTGCTAACAGCCTTGTTCCCCTCATTGTTGCAAGATGACTGTTGCAGTGCCAGTCGTCACATCGTAGTACAGCCATGCTCACAAATTAGGGCAGCCCTGTAATTCTCCCTCCTGATAAAATCAGTCTTCCTCTCCTTTGCCATTGACCAGAACTGGGTCCTATGTCCAATTGCCAGAAAGGATACAGTAGCTGTGCTTTCCCAACCTAGTCATGCCTTAATGTGGCACCCTGCCACCTGAACAAAATCCGGGTTCTAAAAAACTAAAGAAGCAAATGGCATGCTGCCTCCTGGCTGTAATTGAGAGCATCTTCAGCCCACTGAGCTTATGTAAGCAAAAAGAGAGCAAGTTCCTATAAAGCCTGGATTTATGGCTTTTATCAGTGACTTTACTTTTGTTGTTGTTGTTGTTAAAAATGCAAATATCTTTGGGGCTTTTTGTTTGTTTTGCTTGCAGTGGCAGGGATTGAATGCAGTGCCTTAGCGCTAAGCTACATTCCCAGCCCTTTTTGCCTTTTTTTAAATTTTGAGACAGAGTCTCATTAAGTTGCTAAATTGCCCAGGTTGGGCTCAAGCTTGCAATCCTCCCACCTCAGCCTCCTAGAATGATGGGATTATATGCCTGGATTGAAAGTATCTTTATGATTGCTTTTCTTCCCACTGTATCAGCGTAGCCTTTCTCCATGAATATGCAGTGCTGGGCAAAGGGAACAGACGCACGACTGTGCTCACTGGGATGGCCATCGCCGTGGCCAAGGCCTGTTTTCAGGCACCCATGGAAGTGGTGCTGGTCGAACCTGAGTTTCCTGGCCTCACACCAGTGCACAGAGACCTGCCCCCAGGCTCAGCTCCCGCACTGTGGATGCTGTACCTGGCTAGCAGACCACTGATGGGCAGGGGACAGGCACAGTGGCTCATTCCAGCCAGCCTTGCCTCGGCCTCCCTGTGCATACCAGTGCTGGCTGCTTGTTTGCTCCAGGAAGTACTAGAGGAAGGGTGGGCAGGTCTTTGCCCAGTGATGCCAGCTGCCCGCCCCCCTGACTGGCTCCAGCCCTCTCTCACCAGCTGCCCAGGCAGTGCCCTCCTCCTCCCTTTGTCCCCGATCTGAGGGCCACCAGGAGGTGCTACCAGTCATTGGGCCACAAGGATAGTACCAGGGAGGAAAGCCACTCACCCCTCCAGCGTGCCCAGGGTAACCATCTAGGGCTGATCCTGGAACTCTGCCCCTTCAACTGTGGCAGTTGTGTGGGAAGAGGGGCCCTCCGGGCCTGGGGTCAGAGGACAGCCAGAGACTCCCGTGCGTGCCCCCCTCTCTGCAGGCGGAGCAGATCCTGGCGGAGTTCCAGCTGCAGGAGGAGGACCTCAAGAAGGTGATGCGGCGCATGCAGAAGGAGATGGACCGAGGCCTGAGGCTGGAGACCCACGAGGAGGCCAGCGTCAAGATGCTGCCCACCTACGTGCGTTCCACCCCAGAAGGCTCAGGTACCGCAGGGACAGCACTGCCAAAGTCTTCGCTGTCCCCAGAAAGGATCCCTGGGCAAGCGATGATGTCCCCAACTCACCCACCCTGGGTACCACAAGTTGACAGAGGGACCTCTGTCTCCATGGTCTTGCAGGGGCCCTGACCCATCCTGAGTCTAGGCCTAGGCCCTCAGTGGCTCCTGGGGCTCTAAGACTGGGGTTCCCACCCACATTTCTCCAGTGTACTTTGACCCCTCCCACTGGGTCCCAAAGTCTGGGCTGATGACCCCACATCTACTACGCTGTCCCATACCCGCCCTCTTAGAGCTGGTCCCAGGCCAGCTGCCTGGGTCCTTCCCAGCCTGGGCCTGCCAGACAGTGCCAACCTGAGTGTCTTTGTCTGCAGAAGTTGGAGACTTCCTGTCCCTGGACCTGGGAGGCACCAACTTCAGGGTGATGCTGGTGAAGGTGGGGGAGGGGGAGGCGGGACAGTGGAGCGTGAAGACCAAACACCAGATGTACTCCATCCCCGAGGACGCCATGACAGGCACTGCTGAGATGGTGAGCAGCTTGGGGGCCTAGCAGGCAGGGGTGACATCATCGGGAGCTTGGGGCCTCGGCAGACAGCCTCTAGGCCTGGCCAACCAGACCAAGTCCCACGGTCATTGTGTTGTGTGAGGGATTCGCTGGGCTGGACAGGCTGTGGTGGCGAAGACCTCCCAGCTGGTGGTTCTCTGTCTACTTTCCCAGAGGAAAAGTCAACCTATAAAAATTGAGCAGGGTATGGTAGCGTATACCTATAACCCCAGCACTTGGGAGGCTGAGGCAGGAGGATCTCCACATGTTCTAGGTCAGCCTGGGCTACACAGCAAGACACTGCCTCAAAAACAAAAACTTGAGCAGCCCTGAGGGGCCAGGTTCAAGGCAGACACCCACACACACACTGCCCGGCCCACACCTGCCCACAGTTTGCTGTCTGTTGGTGGAACTGGGCAGCAGGCATGGCACAGGCTCCTCGCTGGGCCCTGGTGCCTAGAAGGGAGCTTGGTCCCTTGGCAGAGCCAGCAGGTCCGAGGACAGGCCCGTCGGTGGGGCTGGGAGCTGGGCAGCCAGGACACCTGGAAGTACTGAAGGAGGCAGAAGTCGTAGCTATGGCCAGGAACGTGACCCCACCTGGACCTCGTAGAGCAGCTGGCCTGGCCTCACGGGGTCTAGAGGGGGCTGGGCCGAAGGCGCGGCTACACTGGGGACTAGGGCTGCCACTGGGGAGGTACAGGGCCTGAGTAGTGACCCACAGCAGGAGGCAAGCTGAGGACCACAGGGAGCACTGTGACCCCAGGCCAGAGAGGGCTGCTGGCCGGCCCAGCCCCATACCCAGTGGCCACCTCACTGTGTCTTCCAGCTCTTCGACTACATCTCTGAGTGCATTTCTGACTTCCTGGACAAGCACCAGATGAAGCACAAGAAGCTGCCCTTGGGCTTCACCTTCTCCTTCCCCGTGAGACATGAGGACATCGACAAGGTGGCCAGGTGGAGGGCAGGGTGGGGAGTGGAGGGGGGTGGGGAGTGGAGGGCAGCACACGGAAGGGACAAGATGTGGGCTGCGTGACTGCCTGGTCCCTCCCAGCCTGGGAAGCTTTGGAAAATAAGCAGCACGTCAGCTGATCATTACTGTCCACAGCAGGGAGGGCAGCTGGCCACAGGCCACCACCTCGCCTCACCACCACCTCGAACTGCCAAGTTAGCCTGCGGTTACAACTCAACACACACGCATGCGTGCATATGCACATACACACACACACAAATGTACACACGCACATGGCCTATGTACAGATGCAAACATGAGGCCTCGGAGTCAGAAACCAAGCCAGGTGCTGGCTCAAGGTAAAAGCAGCCAGAGCAATATCCCAAGCCCCAGTCCCCACAGAGACGCGGGGTGCACCGGGTAGTACCCTGCAGGCAGTACTTACAGGGAGGAGCCCCGATCCTATACAGACAGCACTGCTCCTATGGGAACCCACCTTGCTCTTTTGGAGTAACATCTCGGGGATTATTGTGCAAACTTTCCAGGGCTGGAGCTGCAGCCCAGCAGTGAGCCACTCGCCTTGCATGTTTGAGGCCTGAGGTTCAACATCCGGTACCATGCACACATGCACACGTATACACACCCCATCACAATTATATTCTTAAATTGGCTGGGACCTGACCCAGTGGAAAGATGAGATAGTCCCAGAGAATCATCCCCCCTGCTAAGTCTCGAAGTGGTGTGGCCGCAGACAGCCTGTTTCCTCAATGGCTCTGTGCGGGCACACGACCCCATGGCCAGAAGGAGCCGGCTTAGGGCTCAGCTCCGTGCCCAGAGCCAGTGGCAAGAACATCTTCGCCCCACAGGGCATCCTCCTCAACTGGACCAAGGGCTTCAAAGCCTCGGGAGCAGAAGGAAACAACATCGTGGGGCTTCTGCGAGACGCCATCAAGAGGAGAGGGGTGAGGACACCTCCTGGGACCCTTTCCCCTGGCCCCATCATCTCAGCTTCTACTGCCCATGACCATTTCCTCCTTCTCTTCTTCCTCCTCCTCTTCTCTCTTCTTTACAGTCCTTCAAGATGAGCCCAGGGCTTTTGCACTGAGCAATACCCTCAGCCTTTTTTTATTTTTTGAGAGAAGAAAGGCTGCCCAGTCTGCTCTCTAACTTGCAATCCTCCTGCCCCAGCCTCCCAGCACACCGGGATCACTGGTGTGTGCCACCATGCCTGGCTTACTTATACTACTTGGCAGGACTTTGAGATGGACGTGGTGGCCATGGTGAACGACACAGTAGCCACAATGATCTCTTGCTACTATGAAGACCGCCAATGTGAGGTCGGCATGATCGTGGGTAAGGGCTCCTCACCCCTCCCAGGCTGCAGAGGGGCCTACAGGGGCAGTGAGGGGAACAAAGCACTAATAACCAGGGCAGGGCCTGGTGCCAGAGCCAGCCGGCCTGGGGGTGTGGTGGTGCAGACACTTGTGCAGTAGGAAGATTCACCACTCACAGTGCCACGGTATCACATGGGCCACCAGCTGCACACACCGGATATAATTAAAACACTTTATCCAGTTAATTAGCCACAATGGACAGATTTGTCCAAGTGGAAGAGAATCGCAGAAGTGGCGTCACCCTTTCCTAGAAAGTCTTTCCATGGGCCTGCCTGGCCCCAGCCCCAGAGGCCAGCCCTGCCCAGGGAAACAGGCAGCAGGAGAGGCGCCCCACCCTCCCACACACCCTGTCTGTCATTTGCTGTGCCCATGGGCTCTGGGAACCTGGTTACTCAGAAGAACCACGGATGTTATTCACACCTATAGGCCCTTCTGAACCAGTTCTGAAAGGTCATGTATTTGAGCACTGGAGTAGGCTCCCAGCTGCAATTATAAGCCTCCAAATCATTTGTGTGTTTTGTACAGATTACATGTTACACACGATTATACATATCAGCAACACTGTAAACAAATGCGTGCATCTCTCTTGGGTACCACCTTGACCTCACTTTGTCTCTCTTCCTGCTTCCTACTTCTCCTACTTTCATTCTCACCTTTAGGATGGAAAACTGTCTGTCAGTGCAACGTCTGCACATGAGTCCTGGTTGTCCCCGGCTGGGCCCCTCCCGCAGAGCCCAAGCTGCCTCAGCCGGAGTTCTCACCACACCAGGCTCAGGCTGCAGCTGCTGCAGCCCAAGCATGTCTTTCACAGGCACCCTTGGGTGCCCATGACTCACATCTGCTCATAAACACCGGGTGTTTAAAATCATGTTTATAGTAACTACCAAAGCCTAAAACTTGGGGACATCACATCAAAGTTCAGATTGCTGGTTTTCACCAAAAAAACTGGAAACCAGGGAACCCTGCCTCTTGCGGGGGACCCTGCCTAGCTGTGTGACCCATGCAGCTGCACTGAGCACAATGCTGTGGCATCGTCATAGAAACTCTCTGTAACTTATAGCTGAAGGACACCACTGCTGCACAGCAAGTGATGAACTGAAGCCAGTGCTGTCCACAGTGGCCTCTGGGCTGTTCCAAGGCTAACACTGAACAGGGCTCAAGACAGAGGGGCTCAGGGACATGTGTGCAGGGAAACAGGGCTAAAGCACACAAAAGCAGAATATCCCACATCCATTGCTGGCTGGCAAAGCACATTTGCACAGCCTAGAGTCTCAATCACCGAGGAAACGTCACTTTCCAATAATCTGACACCCATAACTTTAAGGACAGGTTTTTTTGTTTTTGTTTTTGTTTTTTGGTGGCACCAGGGGTTGAACTCATAACCTCATGCCTGCCAGACAGGTGCTTAGGCTGCTCAGCCAAATTCCCATCCCTAGTTTTTTGAGGCAAGGTCGCACTACATAGCTCAGGCCGGCCTTGCGCTCGCGTTGTAGCCCAAGCTGGCCTCAAACTCACAACGCTACTCCTATCTCAGCCTCCCCAGTGCTGGGATTAAAGGTGTGCGCCACCACACCCGGCTGAGGACAGGTTTATTTTGGCACATGTTTTAGAAATTTCAGGCCTTGCATGATAGAAAGGCCTGGGCAGAGGACAGCTGCTCAGGCCATAGGAGGCAGGAAGCAAAGAGATGAGGAGCCAGGGAGGGAGGCAGGCCCTTCCAGGCCACACCCCTTATAGCTGTCCATTCCCACCAGACCCCACCTTCTAACAGCAAGTCAGCTATCACACCCCCTTAACTCGATCATCGTTCAAACACCAGGCTTTGGAGGCCATTTCAGATCTAAACCTAACAGTGGGGAAGGTGTCACCGTCCTCTCCCCTGAAAGAGACTGGCAGGTTCACCCTGGGTCACCTGGCCAGCCCTGCACCCCTGAGGCCTGACGCGTGCTGTCCCCGCAGGCACGGGCTGCAACGCCTGCTACATGGAGGAGATGCACAACGTGGAACTGGTGGAAGGGGACGAGGGCCGCATGTGCGTCAACACCGAGTGGGGCGCCTTTGGGGACTCTGGTGAGCTTGACGAGTTCCTGCTGGAGTACGACCGCATGGTGGACGAGAGCTCCGTGAACCCCGGTCAGCAGCTGTAAGGACGCCCCCAGCCCCGGCAGGCCCCGCTCTGAGTGCAGCGGCAGATAATAGACATCTCTAAACATTGGGGTCCTCCTTCCCTCAGCCCACCCCGGCCTGCTCTGGTTGAGGTGTGCAGGGGTGGTCGTGATTACATAGGACCACACCTCTCCCCTTCTCACAGGTGACCCCGGGCACAGAAGAGGCCTGGGAGGCCCGCAGCAGGGCTGAGAGGGTGTCACTCAGAGTTCCCCAAAGCGTAGGCTCGCCCCGTTCCAACATGAATGTATTTTGTGGAATGCTGCAGGTGGCCGAGAGCATCTGGGAAACCCACGCTCAGAGCTTGTCATTAATCATGGCTGTCACTTGCTAACCACCCACAAGGTGCCGGGCCTGCTAAGTACACAGGCACGCGCACACACGCACGCACACACGCAGACTCACATAGTGAGAACATGCCACGCTGTGGCGTGCGCCTCAGGCTGGGCACCAATCCTCTGGACCTCAGTGTCCCCAACTGACTGGCCGATTAGAGAGATCTGCAGCCCTCGCTGGGTCCCGCATCCCATCCCTACGTGCATCAGACCAGCAGCAGCGCCGCACAGCACCCTCAGCAGGGCTGGACTCGAGATTCCGCACGCCTGAAGTTTCCACAAAGAACAGGACCGCAGGAAACACAGAATCCAGGGCAATCGGGCTGGGGTGGGCAGAAGCAGCACAGCGTCCCACGTGGCCACCTAGGGACCGCGCGGGGGAGTTGGGCACCTGTCTGCTCGCCCGCATAACCGATGCGCCGCCTGCAGGTACGAAAAGCTTATCGGCGGGAAGTACATGGGCGAGCTGGTACGGCTAGTGCTGCTCAGGCTGGTGGACGAGAACCTGCTGTTTCACGGGGAGGCCTCGGAGCAGCTGCGCACGCGCGGCGCCTTCGAGACGCGCTTCGTGTCGCAGGTGGAGAGGTGGGCATGGGGGTGGGCATGGGGGTGGGCGAGGCTGCGGCGGGGTCGGGGACGAGGGCGGGGGCGAGG
>RJWM01000254.1:35689-165121 GCA_004363535.1 Dasyprocta punctata
GGGACCCGAAGGGGCGCAGAGCCAATGGGCTGGGAGAGCGGGCCTTGGGGGCGGGGCGGGGACCCGAAGGAGCACAGAGCCAGTGGGCGGGGCGGGTAGGCCTTGGGGGCGGGGCGAGAACCCGAAGCGGGCGGACGCTAAAGGAGTTGGGGCGAGGTCCTAGGCTAGGCTGGGTCATCCGGCGCGAAACACTTGGGTAACGAGACCGGGAGCGCGCCCGTTCCCCGCGGGCTCCCTCCTCGCTGTAGACAGTCTGACCATCCGTGCAACAGCCCCGAGCCGCGGCACTGTCTCTAGAGCAGAGACCCAGGGTTGGGGGAGGTCCCTGGCGGCGCAGTCCCTGGAGCCACCGGGCCTGAGCGACCCCCGCCCCCGCCTCGCCCTGCAGCGACCCGGGTGACCGCAAGCAGATCCACAACATCCTGAGCACCCTGGGGCTGCGGCCCTCGGCCACCGACTGCGACATCGTGCGCCTCGCCTGCGAGAGCGTGTCCACTCGCGCCGCACACATGTGTTCCGCGGGGCTGGCGGGCGTCATCAACCGGATGCGAGAGAGCCGCAGCCAGGACGAGATGCGCATCACCGTGGGCGTGGACGGCTCGGTGTACAAGCTGCACCCCAGGTGAGCCCGCGGGTGGGCGGGCACACGTGGGAGGACTGCCTGGGGACCTTTACTCTGACCTTACTTTTCTGCCCAGCTTCAAGGAGCGGTTCCACGCCAGCGTGCGCAGGCTGGCGCCCCGCTGCGAGATCACCTTCATCGAGTCCGAGGAGGGCAGCGGCCGGGGCGCCGCGCTGGTGTCCGCAGTGGCCTGCAAGAAGGCCTGCATGCTGGGTCAGTGAGGGCCCGCGAGGGCACGAACGCAGGGCTACCGCTGCTCTGAGGACTGGAGAGGACCCTGGAGCCCAGCAGTTTGGTGGATGGAGCGGAGCCCCTGCCTGGCTGGAGTGGCCGCCAGGAGAAGCAGGCACAGAGACTCCGACGCCTCTGGGCTTCCTTGCGGGAATCAAGTACCCAGAAGGGAGTGGATCACTCAGGACTTTGCAGCTGCGCGCTGCCCACCCGGGGTGGGGGCGGTTTTCCCCCGCTGAAGGACATGTTCTCTGGCCTGGCCTGGGGAGGGTCTTGTGGGGTCTCACCCTGCAGGGAAAGGCATCTCCAGAAGTTTGGCCAAGCCAGACCAGAGCCCAGGGAGAGTGAGGGCTGCTGGCACCTGGGTTGGTGTATTCTTGCCTGTGGCTCAGGAAGCCTGGAACCCACAGGAAAGGGCCCCGAAGCATAGAAATGCTTCCCAGGCCACAGGTGACCCCAAGGGGCCTCTTCAGTCGCACAGCCCCACCCCTGAGTGGCTTGTGGTTCTGGTCTGGCTCCTCACAGGAGATGCCAGGGGACCCGCAAAGGGGTCCCTGTACTATCGGGGGCCCCCACCTGCACCCACAAGCAGGATGGTGTCCTTGGCTCTCACACTGGCCCAGGAAGGCGCCCCCCAGCAGCATCCTGCACACCTCAAAGGGCCTCCCCAGACCCCTTTCTTGTCCTCATCAGGACATCCATGTGCCATGTGACCCTTTCTATGCCCTGACTGGGACTATGGAATTTTTAATTAAAAACTTTAAAAGGTTTAATCATGGCCTGGGCCTTATTCTTTGATCTCTGTCCACAAGAACCATGGTGAAGCAACTGAAGAGCCAGTGTCGTGCACACAGCTTCTGTAGACTTGAGTGTGTCTTGGAATTTGCTGTCCCCTCCAGCCAGCTGTGCCCAGGGAAACAGGGAATGTGACTGGCCAGGCTACAGGAATGGGGCAATGAGGGGAAGCTGGGGCATTGAATAGTCCTGTGCTGGGCCAGGCCCCTGCCTGCCCATGGAACGTGGGGGTGGGGTGGCAGTGCCAGGTGGGGTTCCTTGGGTTGGGAACAGGCTAGTCCTGCTGCAGGTTGTCTCAATGATGCCCTGTCCCCTCAGAGCCATGCAGATAGTGACAATGAGTGGGACCAGGGGTACAAGATGTCATGCCATTTCTAAGGTCCTTCCAGAGGCTACTGGAGATGAAATACCAAGGAGGGCCTAATGCCATCTGTATGCAGCATGAACACGGTAACACATAAACATATCCTTCTGGGGCTTCAGTGCACATTCATTTCTCCATGCAAGAAACTACTCAGCAGGTCAGGAACAACCATGCAGTGTTTCCTGCAGAACTTAACCCAGTGCTGGGGATTTAGCTCAGCAGCATAAGTGCCTGCCTGGCAAGTGCATCATGAGTTCAATCCTCTGTAAGAGAACTTAAACCAAAGTTGTGATTTTGAAAAATCACATCCTCCTGAAATCTTCCCATTTTCTGGTATTTCAAGTGTGGGGTTATTTCTGTTCCTCCTTGTGCTGTTGAGTTTAAATTCCTTGTTGTAAAGTGATGCAAGCATCGGGTTACTTCATTTTGGGATGTTTGAGCCTTCACATGTTGGAATGGATTTTAATATTCATGGCTTCCAAATTCATATTGCAATTACAGCATTTCATTGACTTTTCAATGGTAGGTTATAAATATGAGTTGAAGTGAAGGAATTTCACTTTCAGACCGTAAAGGATGTCTTATAAAATGCTTATTCCAAAGGTGCCTTGTTCCCTCCCAGCCTGCCGCCAGAACTTGCAGAGCTGAGTTGAAGTGTAATGTCCCTGGCCGCTACCCCAACCCTGTCTCTGCTGTTCTGGGACAGCAGAAGGCGCCCTGGCCCTGGTGCCCAGTTTAGCACCGCCTAAGGGTGGTGCCGTGCCTCTAAAGCTTCCTGCAGAACAGCATCACATAGGACTGGTGTGTGCCAGCCCCTCAAAGTACAGATGTTGACCAGGCTGGGTGCCCGGGAGGAGACGCCAAAGGCATCAGCCATCACCAGGAAAACCAGTAACGTGCCCCACAGCTCCCAGCTGGGGACATTGGAGACATTTCCAAAGGAGGTAGAGTTGAGATGGGTTTCTTGGGACAGCAAGACTTCAAGCCCAGGTGGAGGAGTTGTCTCAGCAGCAGACCCTACAGCAGCAGAGGCAGAGGTGGGAACAGTAGCCAATGCACCTTTCATCCTTGCTCCAAAGCGAAGGGATCTGCAGAGTAACCCCCGGCTCAGAGCTGCTGCTTTCTGTCCCTCACTCTTCAACAAGATCTCTAGGAATCCTGGGGTCGCAGGCCAAAATCCATCACTCTCCTCAGCCCAGAGGGTCAGGATTGGGCTGGTCAGAGTCTTGACAAGACCTGTAGGAAGGACAGTCAGATGGGGGTGACAGGCCCTGGCGAGCACTCTGGGCCACTGTGCTCTGGGGAGACATGGAGCCTGGACACGCGAGATGCTCGGAATCTGGGATGTTCCATATCATGGACATGAAGGTCCCCAGGAATGTGGCTGGAATCTGCTTGGGGCCCTCATCCTCCCCTGACTCAGGCAGGGGCTGCCAAGTTTGGGCCTGTCCACCACTCTCTTCCTTATTTGGACCTCCAGGTGATAAGGCTGTCACATAAAGGGGGCTTGGTGACAAGAGAGTGCAACCCAGCCACTGGAAAGAGGATGGTGAGTGCTGGTATCCAGGCACTAGCCCTGGGGCCAGGGGCAACAGAGCCAGGGACTTTTGTGCCTTCACTGGGCCCAGGGAGGTATCCCCAGGGATGGAAAGAGGACCCTCACCAGGGGCCTGGGAGTTTGGGGCAGGGAGGGGAGATTTGGTGGAGCTGTGGGAGGAACCTGGTTCGGTTGGTATTGCAGGCCAGCAGGAAGGCCGGGACGCGGGGCAAGACCGCCACCAAGCAGGCCCAGCGTGGTTCTTCCAATGTCTTCTCCATGTTTGAGCAAGCCCAGATCCAGGAGTTTAAGGAAGTGAGCACCCCCCAACAATCCCCAACCTTTCGGGAACCCCTCTTCTCTGTGGTTCAAGATTCCTTACCCTGGTTCTCCAACTCCCACCTGAATTCCTCTCATCACAGGCCTTCAGCTGCATCGACCAGAACCGGGATGGTATCATCTGCAAGTCGGACCTGAGGGAGACCTACTCCCAGCTTGGTGAGCCCCACCCTGCCAGCCCACTCTGCCCGGCCCTGCCCAGGGACCTGTCCCCCTTCTCCCTGCCCAGGCCCTGCTCTGGGACACCAGGGTCCCTGCGCTTCTCTATGCCCCACTCCGCAGGGAAGGTGAGTGTCCCGGAGGAGGAGCTGGACGCCATGCTGCAGGAGGGGAAGGGCCCCATCAACTTCACCGTCTTCCTCACACTCTTCGGGGAGAAGCTCAATGGTGAGCTGGGGGCAAGGCCTGGCCCCTGTGGCAGACAGCAGGCCTGAACCCATGGGAACCCTGCTTGTGTTCCTCGGGAGCCCCACCTGAACCCCACCAGGCCCCATCTGGACCTTGTCTGGACCCCTACCTGGCCAAAGCCTGCCCAGAGAACATGTGTCCACGCCTGGTCACCCCAGTGCTGTACCCTCCCAGGTCCCAGCCTCCCAGCCAGGCCCATCCTCCTTTGGAAGATGGCTGTTCCCACCCCCACCCCACACTGCCACCACTTCTGGGTCACAGGGAGCTCCCTAAGCACCTGGTCCTCCTGGGCGGGGCTGGGGGCTGGGACAAAAGCATTCACCTGCCTGCCTTGGCCTCCCAGGGACCGACCCCGAGGAAGCCATCCTGAGTGCCTTCCGCATGTTTGACTCCAGTGGCCAGGGGGTGGTGAACAAGGATGAGTAAGTAGGAACCCACCATCATTTGTCCATGCCAGGGCCACTTCGTGGACAAAGCATGGGGCAGGGTGTACTTCAGAGGTAGCCAGCCTCTCCCTGGGCCGCAGCCACCCTGCCTCCCCACTTCCAGGTTCAAGCACCTTCTCCTGACCCAGGCAGACAAGTTCTCTCCTGCTGAGGTGAGGCGGCCAGGCCCGGTGGACACCGGTAACTGCAGCGCTCCCTGCAGGGCACTGGGGAGACCGCACTGTCCCATGGGCTTGGTCAGGGGTGAGAAGGAGCAGGCTGTGTGCAACCCAGGGCTTGTGTAGGCCGAGGGACCCTGAGGGGCGGGGCATCTCCGCGGCAGCTTGGGCCCACTGCCCAGTCCGCCCAACGCCAGCCAACAGAAGCACATTGGCCCCAGCTTTGGGCTTGGGGTGGAAGAGCTTGAGGCCCAGAGCACAGCGCTGGGCGGTCACAAGGCCACACTACTGTGGGGCCTCCCAGGTAGAGCAGCTGTTCGCCCTGACGCCCGTGGACCTGGCCGGCAATATCGACTACAAGTCCCTGTGCTACATCATCACCCATGGCGATGAGAAAGAGGAGTAGGGCCGGGAAGCCACCTCAATAAACTCTGTTCCCCAATGAGAACTGTGGTGTTGGCTTGTCTGTGACAGAGGGGGAGGGGACAGACAAGGGGCCCCAGGGCCCTGTGCAAGCCTCCCCGCCATAGTGAGCCCCACACATCCACTCCCCTGGATTCACCCCCACGCTGCCCTGCAAATGTGAGCCATGATCATACCCAGTTCACAGAAGAGGACACTGAGGCCCAGAGAGCTGAGCTCTTGGGAGGGAAGGCTGGGCTGTGCACCCACCCCACAAGGCCAGGTAGGCACAGCCTGGCTGCTCCAGGCTGAGCACAGCCCCATTCAAAAGAAGAACTAAAAATGAAAGGTGCCACATAAGAGATCTACAGTCCAAGAGCAGCAGGTCCCTGAATTGGGAGTGTCCCCAGTCCCACCTCATCTGCAGAAGCCAGGGGCTAGAGGGAAAGGTGACCCCCATCATGGTACCCCAGGAGCCACAGGGGACCCCCACAGCACCTGAAGGACAGACAGGCAAAACCAAACAGAGTAGCGTTTTTAGCCAGGACTTGGCAATTTAATTACTAAGGAGAGACTTGAGCCTAAAAGTCCTCATGGTGGTTCCCATGGCTCCTAAGTGACCAAGGACCATGGGCCAGCCTGCGCTTGTAGCCAGAGCACACAGGGAGGGGCAGGGTGGGCAGATCCAGGAACTGTCTCCATGCTGTCACGTGTCTGTTTGTTCCGCAAACCCCTTCCAGAAGGCTTGGGAGGCCTCTGCAGGAAAGGTGTGAGAGTCCAGGTGCCTGGTTATCAGTCTCCTTTCACTGTTTTTGAGCCATTCCACAACTCTGCAGCTGTATAGCAGGATCCATGCATCCCCGCTGTCTGCACTCCAGACCCAGCTGCCTATCGTTCTGATTCTTCAGGAATTAAGTAATACAACCTTTGGTAGGTGTTCGTTTTACCTTGCATTTGAGTCATGGTTTTTCTTTTGGAAAAAAAAAAAAAAACTACCTTTCACACTGCTGGTATAGTGACATGCTACAGTTAGTCCTCTCTGCACCGACTCACCCTGTATATGTTAGTTTGGAGAAAAGTACGGGCAGAGCGTGTGTGTGTGTGTGTGTGTGTGTGTGTGTGTGTATGCATGTGGTATGGTATGAAGTGTGTGTGGTATCTGGTGTGTGGTGTGGTGTTATGTGTGTGGGGAGGTGTTGTAGATGAGGTATATGTTATATGTGATGTTATGTGTGGTGTGTGTAGGATATGGTGAGGTGTGTGTGTGATATGTGAGGTGTGTGTGTTATGTGTAGGATGTGGTGTGATGTGTGTGCATGGCATGATATGGTATGTGTATGTGGTATGGTGTGTGTTTTACGTGTGTTGGTGGATGTATTGTGTGTGTGATGTGTGGTATATGTGTGTGGTGTGTGCATGTGGTATGGTGTGTGTGTGATGTGTGTGTTGTTTGGCATGTGTGTGATACATATGGTAGTGGTATACATAGGTGTGTGTGTGATATGTGGAGAGGGCATGGTGTGTGTGGTGTGTGGTATGGTGCAGTTATGACAGTGGTGTGTATAGTGTGTGGCATGTATGTTATGCATGGCGCATGTGCTATTGTGGTGGTGTGTGCAGGTGTGCTGTGTGATGTGTGTGGTGTGGTGTTTATTTTTGTGGGGCATGAGTGTGTGAGACAGCAGGACTGAGAGAATCCCCAGGGGACAAGTGCCACCAGAGTCCCACCTGTGTGTCAGGTCCTGCAGCCACCGCCCCCCACGCCCCAGCCACCAAGCACACGGTGCAGTGGGTATGAATTGAGCTGTGACTAAGTGTAAAATGCACACCCTAGTTTGAAGATTTAGGACAGAAAAGAATGTAAAATATCTATTAACATAGCCATTAGTTGTTGAAATGACAATATTTTGGCTCTCCTAGGTTAAAACAGGACTAAAATTAATTTCACCTATTTCTTTCGGTGTGGCCTGCATTTCTGGTTCTTCTCTCTCCTGGATGGCACTGGGTGACACTGCCAAGTGTGTCTGTTGGTGTGGTTTTGGGGAACCCAGAGTCAGCGCCCAGATTCAAACCCACCCACTGCCCACGGTGGCCCTAAGGGAAGCCGGGCTCCTCCCACACCCCTGGCAGCATGGAGCCAGCGGAGATCTTGGGAGTTCACTAGGAGCAGTCAGTGTTTGGCCTTGGGGAGCCCAAGACCTGTTTGGTTTCCAGCTGAGGATGTGGCAGGCGACTCCTATTGGGGTCGCCCCAGGGGAGTGCTCCTTGGGGAGATACCCCGCGGCCAGGCCTGCAGTTTCTGCCGTGAACCTGTGACCAGAAAGCTGGTCCTGGAGAAGTACCAGCCCTCACAAACCTCCTCAGCCCGTTTGTGCCCTTAATGAAAGAATTCCGTCAAGACACACAGGCAGGGCACAGGAAACTGCATGGAATTCACTAGGAAGTGGAGAGAGAGATGTAGGCCTTCACGCGGCACAGGAAGCAGGGCGTTGCAGAAAGCAGAACCTTGGGCCCCGCTTTCTCTGCCTGCGGGTTACTCTTGGGGTCCAGGAGCTCAGGTCACCAGGATGCTTATTGGTGACAGAAATTCAGGAGAGAAGCTTACAAATGCTAAATTCTTCTTTCAAACCACACTTTAGCCCAAGGCAAGAGTCCCCCACCCCACTTTGGTACCAGGAATCGAACTCATGACCTTGCACTTGCCATGAGCTTTGGCTATGATGACACCTTGTTCTAGAAATACAGGACCTGGGCCTTTGGGTCTGAGACCCAACAAATGATCACACATGTATTATATTTTGAAGCCTCTTTTCCCTTACTTAACTGCCACAGTGTGCTATTCCGGACTCCCCCTCTGCCTCTTGAACCCACTGACACCTCCCCTGCTGCTCTGTCCCTGCCTCTGCCAGCACCTCAGCATCAGACACTGGGGCAAATTCAAATGAAAACAAGAAAATGCTAAAAGTTGGTCTCCTAGGGGTTGAGAATTTAGCTCAGCAGCACAGTGCCTGCCTGGCTAGCACAAGGTCATGAGTTTGATCCCTGGTACCAACCAAAAAAAAAAAAAAAAAAAAAAAAAAGTTGGTCCCCTAGCAAGTAACAGTAGAGCAGTGTTTCCTGAGACGGAAGAGACTAGGATGGAGAAGGGTAGGAAGGATGGATTGGGGTATCAAGTCTCCCTTCAACTGGAGAAATAAGTTCTGGGTACTATACCATAGTGGCATGACTAGAGATGATGACTCTATACTGTAAGTTTCAAAAATGCTAGAAGAAGGGACATTGAATGTTTTCACAACAGAGAAATTATAAATGTTTGAGGAAATAGATCTGCTTATCCTGACTGGGTCATTGTAAAATGCATACATGACCAGGGACAGTGGCACACGCCTGGAATCCCGGCACTTTGGGAGGCTGACACAGGAGGATCACAAGTTTGAGCCTAGCTAGGCCATTTAGTGACTTATTGAGACTCTGTCTCAAAATAAAAAATAAAAAAGGGCTGGGGTACAGCTCAATTCCCAGTACCACATGTACAAAGTATACATGTTCTGAAATATCATATGGTGCTCCATAAATACGTAAATTGCCGTATCAATTACAAGTAAAAGCACAGCAAGCCACCTGTAGTGGTGCACACCCATAGTCCCAGCTGCTGGTAGGATCTCTTGAGTCCAGGAGTTCAAGGCTAGTATGGGCAACATAGTTTGTCTCAAAAACAAACAAGGCATGATTTTGGACAGGTTGCTTAACCTTGGGATACCTCAGTTTTCCCGTGTGGAAGTGAGGATAACAGTTAGCCTGGTCATACACATAATGAATTAATTAAACATAAATAAGAGTAAATTCATTCTTCTGGGCTCAAACAAAGAAAACAGACTTCCCCCTCTTTTCTAGAGCCTTTCCTTTAGATACTCTGCAATCGTAGGTTCTTTCTCAATCCCTTTTTATGTAGATCTGTTTAGAAGCCAGACAAGTCTCTTGCCAATCTCCCTGCCCAGGAATGTTTTTCCATGAGGCTGGGCGCCCCGTTTGCTGGAAATGTCATCTCCATGGGAGACGACGGTCTTATCTGCCGGTTTCCGGGGAGGTGGGAGTCTGCCTTCAGCAGGCGCCTGGCTGCAGTTGAAAACGCACTTTCAGTCTTAAAGATAAGAGTTTATTTTTTCTTTCCAATAAAGAAAACCAGCAAAGCCCTGCACCCACTCCGAGGGCAGTGGAGGGTGTCACAGACCTCTCCCTGCAATGTATCCCGGTCCCCTGATTCCCTGGGGACACAGTTAGGACCGGGCCACATCCAAGGCCAGGTCTGTCCTTGCGATGTCTTAGCGGTGCAGCCTGGAACGAGTACCACGCTCCATTCAATGCTTATTAAATAATTAAACTGCTTTCTTTCCTGCCTCCTTCTGTGGGAAGGGTTCCGGGGCTGGCAGGAGATTCTGGTTTTTTTGTCTTGCCAACATGGCCTGATGTTTCATTCCCACAGAGCATCGCAGGCGGGGGTCAGTGTGACTGGCCAGCTGCTCCCTGGCTCCCCAGGGGCTCAGGACAGTTGGGTCTGGGCCCTGTGGTGCTGTAGCTTCTGATCTCATCCTGAGCCCTTTACCCCTGCCCTGCTCCCAGCCCCATTCTGTGTTTAGGAAGCTCACATCACTGATAAGGTTCGAGACAGGCTTAACTCCTGCCCCGGCATGAGGAATATGTGACCGTGCTGCTTCTCGGGTGGGCCTGGGCTGTGAAGGCCTCACAGTGCCAGGGCTGATGGGTGCCTGCTGCCCCACAGCCCACCTGCCTACCTGCCCTTGGTCCGGATTCTCCCACAGGTGGAGGCCTGGCTGGGCCCGGACTGTGGCCAAAGGTAAAGGATCAGGCCTCTCTCTCCTCCACAATTGTGTACAAGGGAGAGCTGCACCCGGGCTGCCCTTGGAGCAGGGAGCGCCACAGAGCACCCTCTGCCCAGGACACTTGCCATGTGACTGCGATCTGCCCATCCCCGGTGCCCCTTCTCCCCGGCACACCTGGGTCTAAGGCTGTACCTGGCCCTGGAATAGACTCCACTTTTAGCCTGCCTGGTCAGCAGGTGTGACTGGTGTGGTATCAGTTTTCTCCTGGAAGGACAGATGTATGTACCACCCCCATCCTGCTGCCTGGTACACAGCTCCCACACAGGCCCCTGGAACCTCAAAGGTGAGAGGGTGGCACAAGACGGGGCTTTGGGCTGACCAGGCTGGGCCTAGACATCCAGGCATCATGTAGCCTTCAACCCCACCCCCCCATCCTAACCGCTCTTGCCCACATGAAGCAAGCATGTGCCCTCTGTTGGAAACAGATGCTGTTTGTTTAGAGTGAAACCTGACTGTGACAGGGTAACTGTCATCCCCACTTCCAGATGGAAAAACTGAGGCATCAGGTGGTTAGGCAGCTTGGCCAAGGTTATACACAACCCAGAGGTGAAAGAGCTCGGTTTGAACACTTGTTGATCTTTGTGCAGAGTGATCCCAGAGCAGACCGGAGGCAGAGGCAGGGGCGGCAGACCTGAGGAGGGCTCCCGCTCTGGGAGGACAAGCCAGCCGCACGCAGTCCTTGCCTCAGGAGGTTTCTGTGTCCCATGCGCATCCAGGCCTTCAAGTAGAGGCCTCGCTAAGGTGGGGGATTCACTGATGGCAACTCGTGTGGAGAGGCCCAGCTGAATTGAGTCCGCATGGCTCTGGGTGTGGAAGACCCACATGAAGATTGCCGCCAAAATGACATAAAAAGAAAATAGGAGGGGGAGGCAGCATCCTGCTGATTTTCCATGGAAGGGCCTAACTCTGGAATCCTGGAGGCCTCCGTTGCAGTTCACCCGTGGGGACTGCCAGAGACAAGGTCTTGCTAAGCAGCCCTGGATGGTCTTGAATTTGCAGTCATGCCTCAGCCTCCCAGAGTGTGGGAAACACAGGCGTGTGCCTCCACGCCTGGCTTCTAGCCGCCTCTGTTCAAGGGAGACTAGAGCGAGCTGCCCTTAGTTCAGACCCATGAGGACATCAACAGGCTGGAGCCCACACAGCATCTGATTAAAGGAGCAGCAGACAGTGGGCCAGCAGCACAGACAGTCTCCTCTGCCCCAGGTGGCAGAGCCCTGGACCCTAACCCTAAGCCTGACCACACCACAGAATCCAGTATTACATAAGAGTGCAACTGCTCCCATCAGGCCTGGGCTGCTTCTCCCTGAACTCTGGCTGGCCCGTGGCGTGTTGCAGTTCTGCCGTCCCTGTCTCAGAACCTGCAGGCCACCATGCTAAGAGAGACCACGACAAAGACCACCAGGACAGAGGCCTGGCCCTCAGCCCTCACCCCAGGTTGGCACGTAGGTGGGAGGCTCCAACGGACCCTATGACCACAGCTGGTGGCTATGGCCAAGCTCAGGCAAAAAGAGGCAAGGGCTACCTGGTTAGCCTCAGCATCCTAAGAAATAAGGAACCACTGTCATTTTGAGACAGTGAGATTCCGCACCTCGTCCTATAGCCATGAAGTCAGCCCATCAATCTAGCCAATGTTCTAATGAAGATGAAGAATAGCAGTGACAAAGTTTAAGAAAGATTTAATCTCAGCACTTGGGAGGCTGATGCAGGAGAATCCCCTGGGCCACACAGTCAGTGCTGAACCGGTTTAAACTACATAGTAAGGCCCTGATTTGAAAAAAAAAATTAACAAAAACTGAGGTTCTTTTCCTCATTGTGACTTTTTTTTTTTTTTTTTTTGTACTGGGGATCAAACTCACAAACTCGTGCCTGCCAGACAGGTGCTTAGGCTGCTGAGCTAAATCCTTGGCCCTATTTTTTGAGACAGGATCTCACTATGAAGTTCAGGCTGGCCTTGAACTCACTTTGTAGCCCAGGTTGGTCTTGAACTCACAATGATCCTCCTGCCTCAGCCTCCTAAGTGCTGGGATTACAGGCATGCATCACCACGCTAGGCTCCTCCTTGGGACTTTTGATTACAAGAAATAGAGCCTCTCTGACTACTGACTGCTCGAGGGCACCCCAGGCCCAGGGTTCTCTACCTAGAGACCACCCTGCTAGGAGGACACAGGCCTCCCTCCCTGAAGCGAGCTCTCCATCTCCTTGCCACCGTCACAGAACAGCGTCCTCCACAAGGCCTTCAGTCCCCTGATCCTACAAAAAACAGACTTAGTGATGCTTATTTGAAACACAGCAAGGCTGACTTCATTCAGGACCATCATGACAGGTGTGGGGCCACAGCAATGGGATTTTGCGGTAAGGAAAGCTTGGGCTCCACTCTGAATACAGGGAGGGCAAGTGGGATTGACAGCCAAGGAGCAGGGTGGGGAGGGGCATTCTGTGGACACTGACCCCCAGAACTCTTGCAGAGGGCCAGCCAGGGTGGTCAGATACCATCTGGAAGAAGAGGAAGGACAAAGGGCCTGGGCCTCACGGAGAAAGCGTCTACTGAACTGAGCAGGTTGTTCTCGAAAATCAGAGACACAGAAGTGCACTGTGGGCCTAGGAGAAGGCCCAGGATCCAACTGCAGGTCAGCCTAGCAGAGGATCTCTATCCTCAGTCTCTGTGGGTTTCAGGCCCCAGTATAGTGGTCACCTCCTCCAGGAAGCCACCCCTGACTCCTGTCTATCAGTATTCCTCCTGGAGCACACTCAGGTCACCATGGCATCCTGTGAACACTGCAGGGCCCTGACTGTGTGTATCATCTCTGTCCTGATAAAAATCAAAACCAACTCGAACAACTGAAATTCTAAATAAACCTCTTACTGGCCTTCTTCCGCCATCCATACCCCCAAAGCCTACTCTCCATTCTGGCTGCCCTTTCCCTTCCCTTCCGTTGCCCTTCCCCTCCCCCTTCTCCTTCTCTTTCCGTTACACACACCCCATCTCTGCCACCCCTGGAGTCTGTCGCAGCCTCCGACCTTCCCTCCACCACCAAACCTCAGCATCATCCCCCACGATGTGTCCCTGACACCAAAGGCACACAGCCCCAAAATAGAACCTTATCTGCCCTCCCACCTCTCTGAAGCACCTCCGCCCCCTTCCCCAGCCCTGGAACCCTGGACTTCCTCTGCCTCTCCCCACCCCCAGATTCCACTGCCAGGCAGCATCCCAAGAGTCCTGGGCTGCTCATCAGAAACACCTCCCTCTCCCATCGCCTGCTGCACTCGTGTGGGTGTCAGGGATCCATTGCAGCTGCCCCCAAAGAAACAAAAGCCTGCTAGACAGAGAGCAACCTAGGAACTAAGCACGCACCGAAGCTTGGGTGCAGGGACCTGGCCATGCAGCCTTGAAAACTGTGGATTCCAGGGTTTTATAGTCTTGTGATTCTGCTTTTGTCTTTTCACTTATTTTTCTCCAGTTCTCACCTTCAGGTGAGCAGCAAAGGCTAGAGGTAGCTGGACTTGGACAGATCTCTTTCCCAAGGCCAGTTATGCTCTGGTATGACAGTTACCCTTGTGGTAGGTTTTTTGTTTTTTGTTTGTTTGTTTGTTTTTTAAGACAGGGTCTTGTTCTATCACTAAATTGCTCAGGCCTTGAACTTGAAATACTATAACTCCCAACCTGCTACATGTCAGACCTGTGTTCCCCAAAGGTGAAGAATGAATTCTAAGGAACAATGGAGGTTAACAGTAGAAAAACATACTAAAAGAGAGACAGCTCTTAAAGAGACAGGAGGGCCCCAAAAGTGGATTGCCAATGAGACCACTTCTCAAAGGAAGTTTTATATAGCAAAGTCAAGAGGTGGATACAATGTGGGATAAAACTAAGATCAACCAAGATGATTACAAGTGTAGCCGCTTAGGTAATACTGATCCACTGGGGAAGCAAGTCATGTAGCAAGTGTACATGGAAAGAACAAAGATCCTTTTAGGAACGGATGGATCGGGAGGTCCTGGTTACCCACTGGGGTAACTGATGTCTATCTAGACTTTATTGGACCAAGTGCTATCAATTATCCCCTGGGGAGGAATGTAGGCTTCATCTTGAGGCCTAACCTCCAACAGATGCGCCTCCAGCCACAGTCGTAATCGTGTTCTCATCCCCCGCATTGACTCCCTCAAGGGCCCAGCAGTCGCCTATAATATTTCTACCAGACTTAGCGGTCTACAATATTCCTTTTTTTTTTTTTTTCTTTTGCGGCACCAGGGATTGAACTCAAAACTTCATGCCTCATGCCTGCCAAACAGACGCTTAACCCACTGAGCCAAACTCCCAGCCAAGGTCTACAATATTCCTATCTTAGATTCCCAGAATACTAAGCTGACAGGTGTGTACCACCATGCTGGGTTTGTTACCCACATTTGTAACACAAAACTTAGAATAGCTAAATCTTGTCCATCAACAGATGAGTGGATAAAGAAAATGTATTCACACATAATGGAGTACTAGTCTGCCATAGTAAAGGTAAACAGGGGCAATTTTAATAGCTGGTATTCATGTAACTCTGCTTTGTAACCACCAAATGGGATTTATTCTTGAAATGCAAAAATAATCTGACATAACAAAAATTTTAAAAATTGTAACAGACAGGGCTGGGGATATAGCTCAGTGGCACAGTGCTTGCCTGGCAAGCACAAGGTCCTGCGTTTTATTCCCAATACTAAAAAAAACAAAAACAAAACAAAATTGTAATAGAACACCTGAACAAAAGGGAAAAAAATGATCTCAATTTATGTAGGATAAAATATTTAATAAAATATTTTTGTCTTGATTAAAAAAAAACTAGGACGAAAACCTAATGAGTAGAAGGTGCTACAATAAAGTCTATAAATGAAGAACTCACAGCAAACATCGGTCAATAGTGAAAAACTGAAATCTTTCCTTTAAGATCGGGAACAAGACAAAGATGACACTTTCACCACATCCATTCAACATAGCCTTGGAATTTACAGCCACAGTAAGGAGGCAGAAAAAGAAATGAAAGGTACTATATCCATGGTGAAAGGGAAGAAATAAAGCATCTGTCCGCAAGTATATGTACAACATTACCGGTGAAGGCCCCGCACCGCACAATATTGCCGGCAGAGTCATGCCACCTTTGCGTAAATTCCAGCTTTTGCTCACTGGCTGGGTGACCTCTCTTTGCCTGTTTCCTCATCTGTAAAATGGAAGAATAACAACTCCTGCTTCAAGGGTTGAGAAGTGGGTGAAGTAATGTGTCAAGAATTCAGAACCTGGGCTGGGGGTTTGGCTCAGTGGCTTTAGCGCCTGCGTGGCAGGCGTGAGGTTGTGAGTTCGATCCCTGGTACCGCAAAAAAGAAAAAAAAAGAGAATTCAAAACCGCAGCAAATCCGCTGCAAGAGCTTTTGTAGCCCTATGCACCCCTCGTGGAGATGAGCCCAGGGTTTAGGAAACTGGTGCACCGAGTAAAGGAGGCCAGAAAAAGAACCACCGAGCCACTAAGAGTGGGAGGGAAGCGTCTGAGAAAAGCCTTTCCGCGGTTAGAAACGCCGCGAGTCAGTGCGTGGAAGGAGTTTGAATGCCGTGGGCACAGGCGATGGGGGCGTGGCATGGAGCGCACTCGCGGGCCGGCGGCACAAGAGCGCCCCGCCCAGCTGTCCTCCGTAGAGCAACGCCTCCCTGGGGTTTGCAGCCCGCCGCCTCTCCTTTACTCACGCTCGGGAGGCAACGGAGACCGGTAAGGCCAGTCCCCTCCTGGTCCGGGACCACCGTCCAAGCAGCTAGAAACAGTCTTCACGATTCCCCACAACTCTGGAGCGGCACACCCATTGGCCTGCCTCGGCGCGTACGCATGCGCACGGGTACGGTCGCGCCGGCCCCGCCCTGCGTTGTCCGGGGAACCGGCGGGGGGCGCGTAGCTCCGTGTCCAGGGGCGATTGGGCGCTCTGTGATCTGAATGCGGCGCGCAGTGATTGACAGAGCGGAGCGTGTGACGATTGACGGAATGAGCCGAGGTGGGGCGCGCGGAGATTGGCGGGAGGCGGCGATGGGCGGGCTGAGCGCGCGGGGATTGGCGGGATGCGGCGCGCGGCGCGGTGAGTGAGGTATAGTGGCGAGCCGGCTGGTGTAGGTTTGCTGTCCGGCCTGGGGCGCCCGGCCCGCTGTCTCCGTTCTCGAGGCGCGTTCCGCTCTGCTGCATGGGCCCGAGGTTGGGGGTCTGGCCGTGAGTGGAGCCGACGCTCGCCGCGTGCTGCGGAGTACCCTTGGGCGGCTGCCTGCACCGTGCGGGTTTGGCCCTGTGGGGGAAGGTAGAGTCCGCGTCCCCCACCGGAGCTGCCCAGTAGAGACGGGGCACGAGCAAGGTGCAGGAGTTTGCACTTGCACAAACTGGGCCAGAAGAAGTAAAAAGGAGTAGTTTCAGTTCTATGAAAAACATATTGCGTTTGTCTTTGTACTTCTTCCAAATCCTGCATCCTGCACGTGCAGGTCGTAAGGGACGGGGCGGTCCTTGGTACTGGTACTAAAATAACTTCAGGAGTAAAGCAGAATCTCAGTCCTGAAACTTACGATCTGGCTGAAGGAGGCAGGCAAATTTAAAATACAGAGTTTGTTAGAAGGCAAGTACTGTAGACAGTATCAGTTGGAGACGCACAGGTACTAGAAGTTAGGGGTCGCGGCTGTAAACCAGATGGGGCCGAAGTGAGCTTTGAGGAGAGTGCAGGGAAAGAGCCAGGGAGCTGAGGATCAGTGTGGGAGAGCAGCCAGCGGGAGTGCAGAGACTGGCTGCAGCAGGCACAGTGGGCCTGCCGGCCTGGTCAAAAATCCCATTTGAGGTGGGCTAAATTTGAGACCCTGGTCGGTGTCCAGGTGGAAGTTGGAAGCAGGTAGTGGACACCTGAGTTTGGCACTTGGAGAGCGCTCCAAGTGGCACAAACACTCCCAGCTTTCCTCTTTTTCCTTTTTGGGTAGGGTTCTGGGGTTCCAGGGGCCGCTGCATCTGTTACTCTTCTTTCCTGGTGCCCTTTGGGTGTGATGTGGCGGTTTGCCTGAGACCCTAGGAGAGCCACTGCCTTGGCTTTGGATGGGGTGGAAGGGATGTGTTTGTGTCTTTCCAGGGATTCTGCCAGGCCTGGGCACAGCTGTCTGGACAGTGGGCCGAGAGTGCAGCCATGTTTTCTGAGCAGGCCGCCCAGCGGGCCCACACTCTGCTGTCACCGCCATCAGCCAGCAATGCCACCTTCGCTCGGGTGCCTGTGGTGACTTACACCAACTCCTCACAGCCCTTCCGCCTGGGGGAGCGCAGCTTCAGCCGGCAGTACGCCCACATCTACGCCACCCGCCTCATCCAGATGAGACCCTTCCTGTTGACCCGGGCTCGGCAGCAATGGGGTGAGTGGATTTGGGGTACGCTTCCTCCATCACCCCAGAACTCAGAACTGTCCTCTAATCTGCCCCATTTCCCAGTTACCTTGGGAAAATTAGCCTCTTTATTCCCCAATTTCATCATCAGATAATAATGAAAATTAAATTAAATAACCTGAGGTTTTAAGGTTGGGTTCAGTTGAGAGGCTGGTCTGAGTTCTAGCAGTGATGGTGACTATTACATTGGTGGACAGAAATGTTTTTCCTCTCCTTGGTACAATTCATGCAACTGTTTGTCCACACTGTCCTTAGCCCCCAGCATGGCAGGCTTAGCACCAGAAGCCAAGGTTGCAGTCTTGAGGGGACCCTCTGTTACCCATGTCTGCTTTTCCTCCTGACCTCCTGTGTTTGGTGGCTGTCTAGCGCTCACACTCATGCACTGGCGCCCTCCTCACCCTCTCTCTCACGCTGTCTCTCTCTGTGTGTCTCTTTCCTCATGAAGTAACCTCTCTTTCCCCCCATTTCTTCCTTTTATTGCTCCTGCAACTGCATTGCTTTGGATGGTGAATCAGGACACCCCTACACACACCTTCAACTTTTGGTTGATGCTGAATTATCTCATTCTAATCATACACATAAGAGTGGCTTTCCATGTAGTTTTCAGATTCATTTTTTGTCATGTTTTTAAACAGAGGCTTTTGTAGGTGAGACCCCACCTTACACATTGTCCCCAGGACCAGCCCTGGTTGCAGATGGGAACCTCTGGGACTCGGGGAAGCGCTGGTCCTCCCCTCAGGCCACCTGCCCCAAGCCACTGGATCAGCTGTGTCTAGGCAGCAGGAGGACAGAGGGCCCAGTAGTCGTCTAGCCAGACTGGCCAAATCCTCAGGGTATTTTCCATTTATTACCTCGGCAAAAGTGCTGTTTACCTCTCCGCTATGGCATAGCAAGGGGCTCACTCCTCCAGCTCCTGAGGAACTTTTCCTCACTTTCCTTTAAGACTTTGTGGGTACCTTCTGTGGATTTAACTGCTGCTTGGGCCCAATGTCACTCTCCCCACTACCCTTTGTTTTATGGTTTTTTGAGACAGGATTTCACTGTAGGTCAGGCCGGCCTTGAACTCACTGTGTAGTCCAGGCTGGCCTTGAACCTGTGGTCATCCTCCTGCTTTAGCCTCAAAGTGCTGGGATTACATGTGTGCACCACAATATCCAGCCAGTTCCACCTTTTAAAGACTTTATGGAAGGGCTGGGAGTTTGGCTCCATGGCTTACGCACCTGCCTGACAGGTATGAGGTTGGGAGTTCGATCCTTGGTGCCACAAAAAAAAAAAAAAAAAAAAAAAAAAAAGACTTCATGGAAACTAGATTCTCTTTCAGTGACCACAGCTACTGACAGAACTCCCCAGTGGGCAAGGGTGGGCCTTTGTGTCTGGTTCCACTGTCTGTGCCTGTGCTCAAGGGCCATGCCTTTGGATCCCTTTGCCTCTCACACCTCAGCAGTGTGGTGGTGTCTAATCTTGGGCTGCTGTCAGATTAGGCTAAATTGTGTTTATGGAGTTCATCAGTAAGAGTGCGTATGAGTCCATTTTCTGTTAGAGTAGCAAAGCAGTTGAGACTGGAGACTTCATGCTTGTAGAATAGAGGCTTACATAGCTCAGTTCTGGAAATCCTAGGGCATGGTGCAGGCTTCAGCTTCACAGGTGGGGACTTCATGGCAGATGACGGGAACGTATGCAAGAGGGAGAAATCATGTCACCAAACAGGAAGCCAGAGAGCAGTCCAGGGGCTGGGCTCACTGTCCCGGCAGAGTTGCAGTAACTCCCTCCAAGGCAGCTTCCCCAGTAAGCGCAGGACCTCCCTTGAGGTCCCCCATCTCTCACATCACCACACATAGACCCTGGGGGGACAAACTGCATCTCAACCGCAGCAGAGAGCCACAGGCAGGAGTCTGTTTTCATCGAATGAAGCGTTTGGTGGGAGCAAGGGTGGAGCGGCAGAGTGCGGAGTCTAAGGAAGGTGTGATCCTGGAGGGAGGGCTGTGGGACACCTCTTTCCACAGATAGCTGCTGTCCTCTAGCCGGAAGAGAAGTAGTGCTCTATGTCTGTTTCCTCTGGCTGCTGGAATAAAGACCTGCAAACTAGGTGACTCAGGAAAACAGACAACACGTTCCCTCACAGTTCTGGGGCCAGAATTCTGAAGTCGGTGTCAGCAAGCCCGCTTCCCTAAGGCTCCGGGGGAGGATTCTTCCTGCCTCTTCTGTCACGGGTGGCTCTGCACATACCCAGTGGTGGCCACAGCACACACCCTGCCCCATCTTCGCACCGCCTTACCCCTCAGGCCCAGCCCCTGCCTCTGGGGGCCCTGCTTACTTGATGCTTGCCCTCCCATGAGGCCCTGGAAATGGCCCCATGTGTGGCGCTGGGCAAGGCCTCCGTGGGTTTCACCAGCGTGGGCCACACACTCTCTGAGTCCGTGCCCCTCATGCCCAGGCAGTGGCATCACGGTTAAGAAGCTGTGTGAGCTGCAGCCCGGGGAGAAGTGCTGTGTGGTGGGCACGCTGTTCAAGGCCATGCCGCTGCAGCCCTCCATCCTGCGCGAGATCAGCGAGGAGGTGAGACCTGTCACTTGGAGAGGCCAATGTGCCACCCCCTAGACCTGGGGGCTGGGGTGGGCCCCTGCCTGTGCAGCCGGGGAGCAGATCCAGGGGGACAGAGCTGTAGAGCCATCTCCTGACAAACAAGCCTGGTGGCCTTGCCTGAGGCCACCTCCCCTCTCTGCCTTCCAGCACAACCTGCTCCCCCAGCCCCCAAGGAGCAAATACATCCACCCAGATGACGAGCTGGTCCTGGAAGATGAGCTGCAGCGCATCAAGCTGAAAGGCACTGTTGATGTCTCCAAGCTGGTCACAGGTGGGAGCAGTCCAGCAGGAGTGTGCCGGGTGCTGCTGAGTGGGGAGCCCAGCAAGGCGGGGCTGGGAGCCTCAAGGGGATGGCAGGAGCTGGGCTGTGGGGGAGGCTGGCACACTCAGGTTTATGGGGACGCATGTGTGGGGCCAGGCAGCAGGATGTCACTGATGGGTAAGATATGTTCCCCCATCTCACCCAGAGGCAGAGACTGTCTGAGTCCTAAGTGAGACTTCACTAGTGTGGCTGAGGGGACTGGGAGGAGGTGGGAACACTCGGCCAACCCCCAAGGGCCTAACCCTGCCACCCCATAGGAACAGTGCTGGCGGTGTGTGGCTCTGTGCAAGACGACGGGAAGTTCCTGGTGGAGGACCACTGCTTTGCTGACCTTGGCCCGCAGGAGCCTGCGCCCCACCTTGACACAGACAGGTGAAGAGCCCACATGGGACCCCAGGTTGCCGTGGGGGTGGGGGCCCCCTCAGCACCTCACGGGAGCCGCCACTACTTGCAGGTTTGTGCTGCTGGTGTCTGGGCTGGGCCTGGGCGGAGGCGGTGGCGAGAGCCTGCTGGGCACCCAGCTGCTAGTGGACGTGGTGACGGGGCAGCTCGGGGACGAGGGGGAGCAGTGCAGTGCCGCCCACGTGTCCCGCGTCATCCTGGCCGGCAACCTCCTTAGCCCCAGCACCCAGAGCAGGGACTCCATCAACAAGGTAGCGCCTGTGCCTGGGGCTGTGGGACTGCTACGCTCTGCCCTCCTCAGAGCAGGGGACCCAGGCGGGCTCTGGAGACCCTAAGGGGCCCTGTGCTTTGACTCACAGGCCAAGTACCTGACCAAGAAGACCCAGGCAGCCAGCGTGGAGGCAGTCAAGATGCTAGACGAGATCCTCCTGCAGCTGAGCGTGAGTGGCGCGGGGCCAGCAGGGTGGGGGGACCCCTTCCCCGCCAGGCTGCAGAGCTGCCCCGTGAGCCCTCCTGGCCCTGTGTCTTTTAGGCCTCAGTGCCTGTGGACGTGATGCCAGGTGAATTCGACCCGACCAACTACACACTGCCCCAGCAGCCCCTGCACCCGTGCATGCTCCCCCTGGCCACCGCCTACTCCACCCTGCAGCTGGTCACCAACCCCTACCAAGCCACCATTGATGGGGTCAGGTAGCTGTGTGAGATGGGGCTGGGGTGAGGGAGGGCACCCCACGGGGTCCCAGGGAGCCCAGGCTGGCAGCTATAGGTGAGCAGCAGTGATAGCCTTTGGGTCAGGGGTCAGCAGAGCCTTGCCTTGCCTTGCAGGTTCCTGGGGACATCGGGACAGAACGTGAGTGACATTTTCCGATACAGCAGCATGGAAGATCATCTAGAGATCCTAGAGTGGACCCTGCGGGTCCGTCACATCAGCCCCACAGCCCCTGACACCCTAGGTAACAGCCAGGTCGCACTGGTAGACAAGGGCCAGGGAGGGGGTCTGAGGAGCAGCTGTTATGGAAGCTGCCCTTAATTCCATCTGCATCCAAGGCCTGCTTAGGCCAAAGACCACAGAGTGAGCCTGAAGCTGGGGCTGGGGACGCACCCCCAGTGTCACCAGTCTGCCTCCTGGGTCATGGGGCAGCCTGACAGTGTCACAGCTGGGGGCTGCTGCTAGCAGTGGTTGGGGTGGGGGCTGCTCTGTATCTGCAGGGCCCTGTGGCAGGGCCCGTTCAGCATAGCCCCCTCCCCAGGTTGCTACCCCTTCTACAAGACCGACCCGTTCATCTGCCTCGAGTGCCCACATGTCTACTTCTGTGGCAACACCCCTAGCTTTGGCTCCAAGATCATCCGGGGTAAGTTTGGCTCAGGGGCCCAGGCCTGTGGGGTTGGGGGCTGTCTGCTCTCACCTGAGGACAGGGCCCCCGTGGGATGCACAGCCTGGGGTCTGCCTGGTGGCCTCTGTTATTGTGGGGGCCAAGACGGCTCTGAGCTATGTGCCTCTGTCCCATCATGTCTCCTGCCTACTTCCGGGGGCTTGGCTGTGAGGCCGTCCACAACCTGAGGTTACTCCTTGGCTGCTCCCCAGGACCTGAAGACCAGATGGTGCTGCTGGTGGCCGTTCCTGACTTTAGTGCCACACAGACCGCCTGCCTGGTGAACCTGCGCAGCCTGGCCTGCCAGCCCATCAGCTTCGCTGGCTTTGGGGCGGAGGAGGATGAGCTAGAAGCCCTGGGGCTGGGCCCCTGATGCTTGCCCAGAAGTGGGAGCATTGTAAATAAAGCACAGGTGTCTGAACCCTTGGTCTGCTTGGAAGGTGACCACAACAGCGAGAGCCCAGGGCCGTGAGTCCCGAGTCTGAGCTGCTCAGATGAGCTAGTCAGTGTTGTGAGCTGGTTTTATTGGTGTGACCTTGGCTTCCCTCGCCTGCCCCTCCTTAAGGCAGAGCAGGAGCCTCCATGCACGCTGACCTGTAGGTCCCCGTCGCCTCTGCCCTGTGGAAGGCACCCAGGGCCTCCGGTGCTGATAGCTGTGTGTCTAGCGGTGCAGGCTTGGGCTGCTGCTGGAGCTGGAGGTGCCTGGGGCATGCCAGCCCTGCTCTCAGAAGTCCCCAAAGTTCACTGTGTAGGTCTCCACTGTCGTGAAGGGGAATTCGAGCCCGGTGATTTCCTCCTCTTCCTCTACCTCCTCCTCCACTTCCTCCACAGGCTCCAACTCAATCCCATAGTCAGTCGCAAACTCCGTCACCAGTTCTGTGTAGGTCTCGGTCTCCAACTCCTCCCAGCCCTCTGTGATATAGGGTAGGTGGTCCTGGGGTCCTTGTGTGGGGCCCGGGGTAAGGACAGGGATAGAGGTGGGGACAGGGGTGGGGACAAGAATGGGGGTGGGGGTTGTGGTGGGGGCCGAGGTGGTGTTGAGGCGCCGTAGCCGCATCTGTTCCCGCAGCCGTAGCCGATACTGAAGGCGCCGCTGCTGCAGGCGCCGCTGCTGCGGGGTCATGGGGCGAGAGGGGTCCACACGGAGGATGGGCCGATTCCCATTCATGGCCATGATCTCCCGGATGCGCTTCCAGTTGGAGCGGGCCAAGATGAAGTTGCACTGGGTGGCCCCGATATCGTAGTCCACGTTGCAGGTCTTGGCGCTGGGGGTGTAGCCTTCTGCATGGGCCGTCACGCGGTACTCACCAGGGTTCAGGATGCGCCAGTAGTCACCACCACTTGCTGCCAGGGAGGCGAGAGATCAGTGGGTGTCGCAGGACCACAACCCTAGGTCCACCTGCCCACTGAGCCCTGACACTACCCCATGGGTCTCCCCCAAATCCAGCTTCCTTTTCTGAGTTCATTGGGCCCTGCCCCCACTCTGGCTGTGCAGGGCCAGGGGCCTGTTGGGCACTTTGCCATAGCCACACACAGCTGGCCTGTGGTGTCACCCGGGGCAGCCAGGTACCTGTCTTCACGCCGTGGTTGATGCCACTCACAGAGATGGTAGCATTGGCAATGGGGATGCCTTGCTCATCTGTCACCACACCCTTGATGCCACGGTGTACCTGCGGGAGGAACACGGAGCATGGGGCCACACGGAGACCCCTGGTCCCTGCTCCGTCCCTGCCGCGCCCTCCCGTGTGCCGCCCACACCCACCTGCTCCATGAAGGTGAGCAGCGCCTCCTTGTTGTTCTCCCACTCGCGGGGCAGCTCGCTCTCATGCGGGAACTTGTCGCAGCCCAAGTAGATGGAGAGCTCCAGGCAGTTGGTGTGCAGGTAGCTGAAGTCGTTAATGGCTAGGCAGACACGAACCCACGGTCACCCCCTCCCCAGGCCAGGCGCCCCCGCAGTCCCTGCCCCTGCAGCCTGACTCACTGCCTGAGCGGGGGTTCCACTTGGCTCCGTTGACGATGCCCATGCCGTTGGTGTAGTCCTGAGCCTGGCACCCTCCCCGGTAGGGCTCAGTCATGGTGAGGTGGGCAGAGGCAAAGGAGATGGCCAGCCACCGGAAAATGGCGTGGTCCGGGGTCTCCTGGGCCTCAGACACCTCTTCCTCATCCTCGCCACGGGCAGCTGCCATGGCCGCCGCCAGCAGCTGCTCCTGGCTGGGTGTGTGGGCCATGTCATAGGGGTAGGACACGAGCCGCTCCCCACCATTCAGGTTTGCTCCCAGCACGAAGGGGTTCTTCTCCATCCAGGTGATGATGGCCCGGACCTCTGTGGACACCTGTGGTGGCCACCAGGAGCCGGGCTGCTGTCAGCACCGTGCTGCACCCCCCTCTATCCCTGCAGCTCAGCCAGGGCCACCAGGGCTTGCTCCTCACCGTGGCATCTGGGGACAAGTAGCGTTCTGGGATGGGCAGGTTATTGTTGGGGACCTGGTGGGGGACCCCTTTCCTCTCCTCAGCTCCCCAGAGCACGGAGTTGAGATCCGGAAAGTCCTCAAAGATGTCAAAGCCTTCCTCGGTCCACAGCCCCAGTGCCCAGTTCCCAAACTCAGAGCCCTGTGGGCAGTTGTAGCATTGGCCTCAGCCGACAACTCTCCCCGCAGTCTCCCCCCGCCCTGGGCCCCTGCACACCCACCATCTGTGCCGCCACCTCGTAGCCGTCGGGGTTCAGCGAGGGCACCAGGTGGATGCGTGTGTCCTGCACCAGGCTGCGCACGCGTGGGTTCCCATCCCTGTACTCGCGGCACAGGTACTGCATGAGCAGCAGCAGCAGCTCGCGGCCCAGCACCTCATTGCCATGGATCCCCGCCGTGTAACGGAACTCGGGCTCCCCTGCAAGGGCACTCAGCCTCATGAGGCTTGGGGCACTGGAGGAAAGACGGGGACCCCCTCATACCCAAGGGATGGGGACAGCTCAGGCTCCCAGCGGGGGAGGCAGTACACAGCTCCTGCCCATGGTGGTGGGAGTAGAGCCCCGCCCCGCACAGTGCTGCCATGCTCACCCAGCTCATGCTCTCCAGGGTTGTCCGAGATCTCCATGGCGTAGATCTTGAGCCCTCGAGAGCTCTTGCCCAGGCTGTACGTGCGGGTGATGGTGGGACACTCCTCATTCACCTGCTTCATCAGCTGGTGGGGACAGGGCACTGCATTGCTGACCGTGCCGCTCCCACAGCCCCGGTCTGCCAGTGGGGAAGGCCACTGACCCCATGACCTCCTAGGCAGCCCCCTAGGTCTTAGTCTCCTTCCCCTGAGCGAGGGCTGTGCCCCAGCATACCAGGGAGGACCCAGGCAGTTTCCCGGTCACCCTGTACTGGGCTCATCCCACCCAGGACACTGCCCCTAACCTGGCGCATATCCTTGTAGCTGTGGTGCTGGAAGTCCAGGTCATCAGTGGCCACCACCTCGTTCTGTGTGTAATAGCTGTAGATGGCTGCAGTGGGGTGGGCAAGCAGGGCCCTGAGCCAGCTGCCTGCGGCCCCCCAGCCCCCCCAGCTGCTCCCCCGGCCCTCGGCACTCACAGCTCACAGGGCAGCCCAACACCTCCAGGCGCATGCACAGGCTGCCGTTCCAGGTGAGGGGGTAGATGCGGATGAAGCGGGCCACCACGGGCTCCAGGAACTCGCTGAGCACCGGCGTGTCCTTGTCCACGTTCCCGTGGAAGGTCTGGGGACGGGGACAGCCTCAGTGCTGCACCTCACACCCCAGGAACCCACCCAGGACCAGGCTGTGGGCACAGAGCAGAGGCCGGGCACCCACCATTTCTTCATAGCCGTTCGTGTACATCACCCACGTCTGGCTGTCATTGCTGAAGCCCACGAAGAAGGTGGTCACAAAGTCATCGCTGTGGAGCAAATATGGTCAGGACAGGGCTGCTCTCCCCCCAGCCCTCAGCAGCCTGATGTCCCCTGCTCTCTGTGGGGTGGCTTGTCCCTGCCTTGTGTGCCCCTCTGAATTGCAGCTAGCTAACAGGTCCAGGGGCAGGGTGGGAGTAGGGTTGGCCCTCGTGGGCCCTTCTGGCCTTCCTGGCTGTCCCAAGTGGGACTCAGAGCCGCCCAGGAACCCAGCCACCTACTGGATGGTGGAGTCCCGGCCCTGGGTGATGACACCTGTGAACCGAGTGGTCCTCCTGGTGTCCACCTCGATCCACTGGGTGTGTGGGTCATCCTCAGCACACCACGCGCCATCGTAGTAGTCGTCCTCATTGGCACCAGCCTGTCAGGGCAGCAGGGAGGCTGAGCGTGGCCTGGGGGGCCCGCGCTCGCAAGGGACATGCTGACTGCTCACCCACCTGCATGTTGAGCCGGCCACGCTGGGCCCCCAGCCCGTGGCGCAGCATGGAGGAGGCTCGGATCTGGTTGTCCTCGATGTGATGCGACTCCATCCCGATGGGCGGGCACTCTGAGGACACACACCCAGCCAGTGGTTGACAGGCTCGACCCTCCTGCATTAACCAACCCCAAGCCGAGGGCCCCGAAGCCCACTGCCTCCATCAAGGCACCCTTCGGAAGGCACCAGTCAGCCAGTGCTGAGACCTAAGACCCAGGCCAGGAGTGGCTCCGCCTCCAGCCTGCCTCCCCTCCCCCGCCCCGGAAGCAGGAGGGACTCAGGCAGCGGCCACTGTCCTACACTCCACTGGCTGCCCCAGCCCACTCACTGATCTTCTCCACCGGAGCCCACTCCTCTTCCAGCTCCTCGCCCTTCTGGGGCCCTGTCGACCAAGAAGGGGGCAGGTGGGCCACAGGCCAGGCAGCAGGAATGCAGACATCCCCAGGAACGGCACCCACCTTTGTGGTCCTTGCCCTTCTCCACGGTCCATTTGTCCTCTGTCTCCTCCTTGGGGCTGCTGCCCTCCTTCTTGGGTTTCTCTGGAGGGGGTGAGGGAAGAGAGACCTGTCAGCCTGGCCTGAAGCTTGGGGTGTGGCGGGGTGGAGCTGGGGTCACTGGGAGGGCAGGTTTGAGGTGAGCACAGGCAGGGCTTGGTCTGGAGGGCAGAGCTGGCCTTGAGTAATGGCCTGGTGGGGCGACACCTGGTCCCACTCACTCAGCTCCTCCTTCTCTTCATCCGTCTCCCATCCGGCATCGGGTTTCGGCGGTGGAGGTAGAGGGAAGTAGTCCACTGCAGAGGGACAACCCGGCTGAGGCCCTGGCCCTGGCCACCCTGGCTGCGAGGTTCACAGGACCCCACAGGGTGGGACTAGGCCCTTGTGCAGTGGTGACAGGGCCAAGGCTGAGGTTGAGGTGCCTGTCTGGCAAAGTCAGGGGCCAGGAACATAGGCAGGGACAGCCCTGTGCCCTGACCACACCCCTGCCCCAGAGGTCCACTGTACCCCTCAGACTCCGGAGTGCTGGATACTCACTCTCATCATAGTTGGGGATCACAAAGCCATCCCCATAGTCGGGCAGCAGCGGCTTCAGAGGTGGCTCTGTGGAGAGGAGGAGGTGGGTGTAGGCCAAGGTCCATTCCCAGTACCCCCTTCCTCTGCCCCTGCCCTACCGATCTCTTCCTTCGTCTCCTCCGGCCTCTTCTCCAGCTTCTCCTCCAGCTTCTCCTCTGGCTTCTGTGTCGGCTCCTCAGCCTTCTCCACGGGGCGCTCTGGCCAGAACCTCCTCCTGCTGGGCGGTCGCTTGGGCTGCTTCTGGCGCCGGATGTACTCGACTGCGGGGAGGTGGGCTCTGAGTGGCCAGGCTGGGAGGGCCCTCGAGCAGGACGAGCAGTGCCCAGGCCGGGCTCTCCTCCACACAGGCGAACCTACTCACAATCCTCGTAGTCCTCCCTCTCTATATGGTCATTGTAGTCCAGCGTGGGCATCTCGGTCTCCTCCTCCAGTTCTGAGGGGAAGATGCCACCTCACAACCCCACCTGGGCCCCCTCCAGGAAACCCCTCAGTCCAGCAAATGAGGGTAGGTAGTCACCAGAGGCCAGGAGGATGATGGCCACTCACCAGGCTGGTGCTTCCGAGCTGCTGCATGGGTCTCCTCTCCCGGACCCTGCCAGGCATTTGGAAATGTGTCCCCTGCAATGCAGAACCCCAAAAGCAGCTGGATAGGGTCCTATCCTGAGCACCTTGACAGCCTAGGGCCATAACTCACCCCAAGGAGGTCTGGGCGCCCTGCTGCACCCATAGGGGCAGACAGCTGGCTGCCAGAGGTAAGCAGGAGTGCACTGTGCAGGCTCAGAGGCCAGGGGCAGAGGCTCCCCACAGCCTGCCAAGGCCTGTCCCTGCCCCAGAGTATCGCATCCCCAAGTTTGTGTGCAGTGAGGCCCCCAGAGCGCACCTTGTGTGTGGGGAGCAGGGTCCTGGAACCTTCTCAGCCCTCCCTGCCTCCAGGGGAAGCCAGAGCCTTGGTGACCCTGGGAGCCCAGCACAAACCTCCCTCCTGGACTGGCTCCTTGGGGCCAGGGATGGGGGGCGGGGGCAGCGGCCACTCCTCAGTTTCTAAGGGAGCTGGAGTGGAGAACTTCGCTGCCGGGGGTCTCTTGGTAGCTTTGGGTGGCTTCTCTTTGGGTTTCTTGGTGGCTTTGGGTGGCTTCTCTTTGGGCTTCTTGGTAGTTTTGGGTGGCTTTTCCTTAGGCTTCTTGGTGGCCTTGGGTGGCTTCTCCTTGGGCTTCTTGGTGGTCTTGGGTGGCTTCTCTTTCCCCTTCTTAGGTGGCCTGGGGGTCTCCTCTGAAGGGGGCTGCTTGGTTGCCTTGGGACCCTTGTCCTTCTTCCCCTTCTTCCCTTTGTCTTTGGCCTTTTCCAGCAGTGCTGCCCAAGATTTAGATCAGATTAACGGAGCCCAAGTGCCAGCCCAAGTGACAGAGCTGGGGTCTGAACACAGGCTTTCTATGAGCAAGTCCAGGGTCACCAACCTGACAACTCTGCCTCTCTACAGACTAAGCACTCGACACACACTTTCAGGGCTGAAACCTCAACAGGGGCCCCTGAGGGCCACTCCTTCACCCAGCGTCACCTGCTGGTCACAGGACGAGTGGTTCTGTGCTGGGCATGAAATTCGCACAGAGTGACTGAGTGAGCCAGGCCTGACGGAGCATTGGTCATCCCCACACAACACTATCACACAAGGCAAAGGACACGGCCCCACCTGGGCCCTCCCCAGGCCTCCCTGCAGGAACAAGAAAAGCTTCAAGGAAAGGGACACCGTAGGCTCCGGAAGCCCAACAAGGAGCAAGAAATAAGGGGTCTGGGGTAGGCTGAAAGCCAGGACCAGCAGTGGGGGCTGGGAGACCTGTGGGTCACACGGTGTGCAGAGGGACAGGCAGGAAGCGTGTGGCTGCTGATGCAGCTTGGGGAGTCTGGGAGCTGGGGCCCCAGTGGGCTGTCTCGTGGGGACCCTCTATGCAGGAGCTACAGATGGTGCTGGGAGTTTAAGGGCAGATGGGAGACGCAAGGGCGGTTTAGCCTAATGCAGAAGTTACAAAACAGCAGAGGAGGCTGCCCCGGTGGCATCTCCAAGCCCTGGACGGCAGGGCCCAGCCACTGCAGGGAGGCTGCAGGGGCTGAGGTTGGGGACAGCCAGTAGGACCTGAGGTGCCAGGGGAGGGAAGAGAAAGCTTCGATTTAAGGAATGGTGCAAGGTGCCTCAGCCTCTCCTGGGACAGAGATCATAAGATCCTCTGCCACCCTTCAGAGAGCCACGATAAACAGTGAAGATTTATTGACACGGATTACGTAAGAGCCCGGGTTACATGCCTCGGCCATGCATCACCTCATCCGGCTCTCCTGGAAGCTGAGGCAGAGGTCTCCTGCCCCGGCTGTGTGCTCCGGGGCTAGAGGGGCCTGGGACAGCACCATCCCCGTGGCCCAAGCGCAGACCCCTGAGAGCCTGAGGTCGAGCAACGAGACAACCGCATCCAGTGGGCCTGTGGCTGGGTGCCGAATGTGCCCTCCTGGCCAGGTCCCTCCTGGCAGGCAGCCCGGGAAGGGGAGGAGGGGGGAGGGAAGGGGGAAGCGGGGAAGGGGAAGGGGGAGGGGGAGGAGAGCTTTGGGAGCCCTGCGCGCTTCCCGCGGTGTCAGCCCCGCCCCGGGTTCTCACCTTCTGTACCCCTCTTCATCATCCCCCACCAAACAGCCTTGGGGGCTCACTTTCCTGGCCCCACCCAAGTCTCGCTTTGAGTCCCCCCCCAGGGGGGTGTCTCACCCCCTCCCATCTCACCTCCCTCGGCCGCCCCCGCCCGGCCTCCCTCCTGGGCAGGGCGAGCGCGCTGCGGGGGCGCTGGGGCCTCCACGTCGTAGTCCTCGCTGCGCTCGGGCTGCAGCTCCGACAGAAAGCCCTCGAGGAACTCCTCGATCTCGTCGTCGGTGAGCACTGTCTGCGGGCGCCCCCCTGGGCAGAGCGCCAGGAGAACCAGGAGGCCGCCGAGCAGGGGCGCCGCGCGCACGCCTGCCATGGCCGCGGGGGTCCGGAGAGAGACTTGGGGTCGGGGAGGGGTTCGGGACCCGGGAGAGGCTCGGGGTCCGAGAGAGGCTGGGGCCCCGAGGCGACGACCGTCCGCTCCTGCCCCGCGTGGCGCGGTCCGCTCTCTCCAGGGCCAGCGGCCGGGGCGGGGGCGCCGGGGCTTCCGGAGCGGCCTCCCCACCCCGGGGAGGAGGAGGAGGAGGAGTCGGGCGCGCTCGGAGGGGCTGTGCAGGGACGGGGCGGTCCCGGCGCGGCCTCCTGGCGCGTCCCAGAGCGCGAACTGCGAGCTGACTGTGCCCGGGGACCAGGACCGAGGGTCTGGAGCGGGATCGACCGGGGCGCAGAGCGCCTAGGAGGACACCTGGGGCGGGATCTGGGGACTTGGTCGCCTCGTCCTGCCATCCTCTGCAGCCCTGGCCGGTGGGCTCTGCGAACTACCACCTGCTGCTTCCTTCTGTCCAGGTCCCTGGGGGCCGTGCCCTGCTCCCGGGCAGCAGGGCACTGAGGGATGTCCATGCAGTGCGAGGCTACAGAGCTGCCACAGGGGATGTTCCCCGAACAAGGGCCTGCCGTCATCCCCAGCTCCCCACTGGACAAACACCTGCTTCCCTCCTTCCTCTTAACAGCATACCACCACCACCACCCACTTCTTTTTTCTTGCAGTGCTGGGCATCAAACTTAAGGCCTTGCCCATGCCAGGCAAGTCCTCTACTACTGAGCTGCAGCCCAGACCTGTGAGTCATTGTTTTGTTTGTTTGTTTCATTTTTTTGTTTTGTCTTTTTGAGACACAGTTTCACTATGCATGCAATTCAGGCTGGACTTGAACTCACTTTGTAGCCCAGGCAAATCTGGAACTTGCAGTGATGCTCCTGCCTTAGCCTCCCAAGTGCTGAGACTACAGGCATGTACCACCATGCCTGGCCTGGGACTCATTTTTAAAAATCTGGGGCTGGGGATTTAGCTAAATGGCATTGGTGCCTGTCTGACAAGCATGAGGTCGTGAGTTTGATCCCCGGTACCAATAAATAAATAAATAAATATCTGTTTTCAAGAGTAGCTCCAACTGTCACACGGACCCAGGAATCACACAGAAGGATCCATCATGGTGTCTGTCTGGAAACTGGGGAGGGAAGAGGTACACCACGCCTGGTGCTTGCCCTAGATTTCCAGAAGAGCAAATGTCTGCTGATGCCAAGCAGCCTGCACAGCTAAGGCCAAAGCTTCCAGAGCATTCCATGCAGGAAGGAGGAAGCAGGAGAAAGAGTGCTTGCAGCTACAGGTCAAGGTCAGCAGCCCTACCCCAAGGTCATCTGTGATGGAGCTGGCTGGAAACCCCAGACCTCTCAGGTGGTCACCCAGGTAGTGTTGAAAGAGGAGGTGTCAGGAAGCACCTGGGCCACCTGGACCTGGGCCCTCCTGAGAGGGGAGGCTGCTGGGCTCGTCCCACTGCACCCCGGGTGAAGGGGCCCTCCAACACCTGCCTAGCACTGTTCCCTGACCTGGCCCCTGGGGTAAATCCTGGCTCTGGCCCCCCGATCTCAGAGAATGACCTCAGTGTGGCTGCTGTGTGCTGATCAAGTGGAATCAGGCCACGTGTTCTCTCTCACACCCCGAGGGCCCTGGGCTCTCATCATTTTCCTTGGAGATCAGGAGTGGAGGGAAGAAGGGTCTCCTGCTGTCCCCGGCTCAGAGCAGCCCCTGCAGCCTGAGCTCTGCCTGCCTGCTGGCCCAGCCTGGTCCTGGCAAAAGCTGTGAGGGTGAAGGAAGCTGTCACGCACCACCGACCCCTGCAAACGCTGAATCATCGCACTCAGAGCTGGTTCTGGGAATTCACAGTGCTGTCCTGGCTCGAGTGTGTCATGGTGGAGGCAATGGCGGGTGGGGGGCTGTGGGACATCACTTCCTTGGGAATGGCTCACACACGGATTGGATTTGGGTCCTGAATCTTCTGCCAGGGAAAACAGAAGCCTTTTAGAGAACAAAAAAAGGACTTGCGGTCCTGGGCTGCAGTGAGTCACCAACAGCAACTTGAGCAGAGCCCCTGGTGGGACTAGCCTCCACCCCCGAGGGGCTGGGGCCCTGCTCAGACTGAAGCTGTACCCAGGAGCCCTTTTGTTTCACGCCCAGGACTCTACTGGACTTGGAGCAACCACAGCCCCTCACCCCCGTCTCCCTGCTAAGGGACACAACCTCAGGGGCACAGCCAAGGCTGGGTAGGAATGGGAGGCTTGTGGCCTCTGTGGCCTGGAGCACTTGGGATTCAGGGGCCTGGCCCCTGCCACTTGGCAGGATGTCTGTGTCCACATCCAGGTGCTGTCTCAGCTCCCCTGGGGATCCACTGAACACCCTGGTGGCCCCTACCGCACCCCCCCAACCTCCCCAGTGCAGGTAGCAGGGTCTGCCCAAGGGGCTGGGCTGGCCCAAGGGAAGGACCCTCTCCCTTGCTGCTGTGGGGTGCAGGGAGAGTTCTTGGGGAGCAGAGGCATCAGAGAGTACCTAAAGCTGACAAGGAGGATGGGGAGAGAAAGGGAGTGGGGCAGTGCACAACCCTGCTGTGGGGGACTCCAAGCAGAGCCCCAGCAGGCCAAGGGGGAGGACAGGGCATCTAAGCACCACTGTCACATGGGCACCAAGGCCTTTTTGTCCCTTGCCCTAATGCCTCTCTCCCTGGAAGAAAGGATCCCCCTCCCCGTGCCCCCGAAGAGGCCTCAATCCTGAGACCAGGCCTCAGGAGGGAGGTTCTGTGAATCTGTGAACAGGATGAGGAAGCAAAGCTTCACTCCAGACAGCTTGGCCCGCTACCACCGTCAGATGCTGCGCCCGGGGCGGAAGGGGCCAGACGAAGGCGGCCCTGCTGCCTGTGGTGGTTCCGCAGCCAGGCAGCAGGCTGTGACCTGGAATGAGGTCTCTGCTCCTTCGGGTCATAAGAACAGGAGTGGCTCCATGGCCATATGTAGGAAGGGTCTGCTCACTTGGACCCTCCCAACCTACACACAAGGGTCCAATTAGCGCATGGCTTTGTGGAGGTCACAGTTCAGAACTCCAGGTATTGCCGGCCTCAAGGTGTGAGACACAGCCCTGCCCCTGCCGCTGCTCCCTGGTAACATTGCCAGTCTCCTCTCCTCTGGACCTCAGCGTGCTGCCGAATCCATGTGGTGAGCCACAGCTTCCTCCTGTCCGGATGCACTCTGCATGGCCAGGGGATGTGGTCTTGAAGAAGAACCCGAGTTCTGGTAGGCCTCTCTTGAACAATGCTTTTCTGAGCCCATGTCAGGCTGTGGCTCCCTCAGGGAACTGGGCGGGTCTAAAATTCTCAGAAATCCATCTGAAAGCTGGGCGTGGGGGCACATGCCTGTAGTTTCTGCGCTTAGGAGGCTGAGGCAGGAGGATCATTGGGAGTTTGAGACCAGCCTGAGCTGCAAAGTGAGCTCAAGACCAGCCTGAACTGCAGAGTGAGACCCTGTCTCAAAAAGAAAAAACAAAAGAAAAAGAAAAAGAAAATGAAAAAGAATCCATCTGACCCACTCCATGCCGGTGTACATAGCTCAGCCTCCCGAGCCTGTGAAGACAGACTCCTGGTCGTTGTCATTTCAGCCAGGTACAGCGTCAGCCCACATCCCTGTGGCTATGTGCACAAGTCTATGGGGTAGGCAAGGTAAAACGTCACCCCTCAACCACCAGCCCCAGCCTGATGGCCCTTGGCAAAGCCTAGATACCTCGGCATTCCACAGCCACCGGCACTCACCTGGCAGGGGGTGTCTGTGACTTTGGTCCACTCAGCAGCATCCAAGGAGATTTCAACAAGGTGTCGCTGTGGCGTGGCCCAGAGGCCCAGCTACCACAGAGGACAAAATGTCCCTTGAAAGGCTGAAGCAGGATTGGGGTAGGAAGTATAGGAAGTACCTGGAACCCCAGACGGCAGGGCGTAGGCAAGGGCCCTGCACTCCTTGTGGAAGGAAGCAGAAGGGGGAGGCCCAGCAGGCGATTCCACCCTTGAACCCCCAGGGCACCTGAGGGGTTCAGAGCACCCTGAATTGCTGCTTGCTTCGTGTGTGTTTCCCCAGTTTTCTGCAGGTGGAAACTGAGGCTCAAGGAGGAATAACTTGTTGGGGTCACAGCATGTAAGCGAGAGAAGGTTTAAGCTAAGACCTCGGGTCTGGACCAAACCTACTTCTACATGGGTTCCGATGCTCTGGCCATCAAGTAGCAGGGCTGTCCTGGCACATCGTGAAGCTCGGCCAGCCGCCTTCCCACCAAGGCCCAGCCTGGCCAGAGGCTGACATGCTTGTGCCAGCAGGTCCCGGCAGGCTGCAGTGCCGATCAGGGGGCTGCAGAATATGGGCATAGTGGCTGCCAGGGCCTGGGGCCAGGAGGGGTCCCTTCCAAGCCACCCCAGATCCTGAGCTCTCACCGGCCCCTGTGACAGCAGAAGGTCAGGCCTCTGCAGAGTGAAGCCTTGTGTGCCAATGGCCCAGCTGCCTCTCTTTTTGGGGGGGGTGCGGGGTGGGAGGGTAGTTGGGATCAAACTCATGACCTTGTGCTTGCCAGGCAGGAGCTTGTGATGCTGAGATATATCCCCAGCCCGCTTTTTTTTTTTTTTTTGGCCAACTGCCTGTCTTATATGAGCTCACTCCCCAGTCTGCTGTCCAGCACCAGGGCCTGCATTTTGGGGGACAGAAAGCCCAGGAAGCCCGGCTTTGGCCAGCAGGGCCCTGGGATCCCAGGCACTGTTCCTCCTGAGTGTATCTGACCCGGAATCAAAGGAGAAGGGACCAGACGTTGTTCCTCTCTGGGGGAGACGGCTATTGACATCCCCTTTTGTGTAGCCCAGGTGCCCCAGTGTCACCAGTGGGTCACCTGCTGGAGCCCATGTGGAAACGCGGTTCCTCAAGCTGTGGGGACCTGGGGTCTTCCAGACAGTGTCTGGCCTACCTCACTACTGGCAGAACACTTTCCTTGGTTTCTAACAACTCGAAAAACACATGTGATTTTCCGCAGCCTGCGCTCCTCAAGGCTGGCTGCTGAGTGAGCAGAGCTCACGCCGAATTCCTTCCCCTCACCACAGGGCAGACGGCTGCCCAGCTGGGGGAGCCTCACTGGGACGGGGTCACCGCAGCGTGGCAGGGGCAGGCTTCCAGCGCTGATGACTAATTCTGCAGCCCAAAGATCTGGGAAGAGGGCATGTGACAACTCAGTGTAACAATCAGCCCAGTGTTCAGAGAAGAGGAGGCGTCGCCCATCATGGGGTCCAGGGCAAAACTTGTATTTGATTGCACCCCACACCTTCATCCAAATCAACTCCAGCCAGAGTAAAAATGTCCATGTTAGAAAAGAAAACCATGAACATATTAAAAGAAAATATGAGTCTTGTGTTTATGTTCTTGGTAGGGGGAAGTCTTCCAAGGAAGGAGAGAGAGCTTTGGTTGCATACAATTTTTGCCTTCTGCATAACAAAATACACAGAAAATGAAATTTAAGCACAAGCAAAACATTGGAAAAGAACCTGTAATCCTTAGGTCAGAGAGTGAATGTTCTTAGCTTCCAGTGGTTTTGGTAACCAGCTGTGGCCTCGAAGCAGTTGAAGTCCCCGTCTATAGTTGGTGTACTTTCTCTCTAGCCTCAGTTAATTTCTCTCTTCTGCACACCAGGGTAATGACGATACTATCAAACCTTGCAAACAAAGATTGCAAGGAGACAAATTCAGACACTTGTGGCTGATGGATAGTGTGTCCCTGATAAAGGGGAGCTGTTAAATGAAGAGTTTTATTTTGGGGAGGAGAGAGCGGGTACTACGTCCTCAACTTTTTTTTTTTTTTTAATTTTTGATTATGAGACAGGGTCTCTAAATTGCCCAGCTGGGCTCAAACTTGGGATCTTCCTGCCTCAGCCTTCCAGAGTGCCAGAATTATAGATGTGCACTACCTTGGTCAAACTTTTTTTTATGTTTCTAAAAATAATAGAGCCCAGCTTGGTGGCACACATCTATAATCCCAACATGTGGTAAGCTGAGGTAGGAGAATCCCTGTGAGTCAGAGGCTAACCTGAACTACATATCTAGGCCCTCTCTCAAAAAACAAATGCACAAAAAAAAATAGTCTTGACTGCTTCTCCTTTTAAAAGTGAGCTAAGAGGCCATTTGTTGAGTGGGTGGAGAGAGAACAATGGCTACGAGAGCAAACAAGCCCAGTCTAGGAACCAGTGCCATGTGCGGGCAACCACCAGTCTGGGAACAGCCAGCCCCCAGCCCCCTCCAGTGTGGGCTGGCAAATGCCAAGTAACAATGACTCCCCACCTTGTAAGGGACCAGCTTATCTGGAGAAACACAGGCTGTGATGATAGCTATGGAGGTGGAATGCAATTGGATGCCTGTGGTGCTTTGGTGTTTCACTAGCATTGCAGGTTTAGGGCCAGTGGTCTGATGATAGGTTCAGAGGATATTGGTATGCAGTGTGGCCTCTAGGGGGGATCTCCTTCTGAGAGTGGCAGCCATTGTTGATTCCCTGTGTTCTTCTTTTGAGGTCCTATGTTTCCATTGTTTGGTTGGGTGGGGTTTTATTCTCTTTTGTTTTGTTTGATTATGTTAAATTGGACAGCAGGAGAAACTATTTCGAGAATAGCAAGATATATTATGGTAGCAATTTTGGATTTACTATTGGCTTGCTTTGAAATCCTTTAATGCATTCATTGTTTTGTTTTTATTGTTTCTATTCTATTCTGTTCTGTTTGATTTTTACTATGTCCAAAGTTATCTGCAGCTATTTTGAAGACATCAAAAGGCATTATGGTAACTTTGCTGATTTCATAATGTTTTGATGTCCTGTGTCTCTTACACTGGTTTGTTTTGATTGGTTTTATTCTGTTTGATTCTCTTTAAAATAAAAAAAAAGTGAGTTAAGGGACTGGCATCGTGGCTCAGTGGTAGAGCACTTGCCTATCATGCATGAGACCTGGATTCCATCCCCAGTATATGCAGCATCTCATACATATAAATATAGATACAGATATATGACATAAAAGTGAGCTAAGAAACATAACCAGGAAACTCACAAAATAAGAAATACAAATGGCCAATAAATATAAGCAAATATTTCACCTCATTAAAAGTTATAAAAAATCAAGTTAAAATACACTGTAGAATTGCTGTTTCTATACTGAATTCTTCAAAGTTAAAAGCCTTCCAGTTAGGCACACCAGGAGATGGCCCTGAGTACCACTGTCAGCAAGACAGTCACGCAGTTCCGGGGGTCATTTCGCTCAAGACCATTTGGCCACAAAGGGCAGAAACTCAGCTGGCTGTGCTCACACACATCTGTGATCCCAGAAGTGTGAGTCCAGCCAGGACAATTTAGTGGCAAAGTAATATTCTGTCTCAAAAAAAGGAGGCGGTACTGGGGATGTGGCTCAGTGCATAGAACCTAGGTTCAACCCTCGGTATCAAAAAATGATCAGATGAAAAAAAAAATCTTTTTTTGGTACAGGGGATTCAACTCATGATCTCACACTTGCCAGGCAGGCACTTGTGCTGCTAAGCTAAATCCAGGGCCCTTTTGGTGCTTTTGGGACAGGGTCTCACTATATAGTTCAGGCTGGCCTTGAAGTCACTATGTAGCCCATGCTGACCTTGAACTCATAATGATCCTCCTGCCTCAGCCTCCCAAGTGCTGGGAGCACACCACACCCAGCCCAGAAAAACAAAACTCACTGTTGGTCCCATTGGCCTTTATCACAACTCGCTCAGTCACAAAAGAAGCCAGGAAGTACAGTCTTGTTTGAATGTCCTGGCACCACTAAATGTCAGCTCTTCTGTCTCTAAAGGAGAGACTAGAAAGTGCAGAACAATCCATCGTCTTTGCTATACATGGCACTCTCAGCCTTTGTGTCTGGTAAGATTACTAGAATCTTAGGAAGGTTTGGGCCGGGGAAGGGCAGGCCCTGGTAGAGGAAGGCGTAGAAGCTGAAATACCAGGAACCTGTAAGAATAAGCAGTCAGAAATGCTGTGAGCATGTTGTGCTCCATAGCCAGGGTGCAGGTGAAGCTGCCTTTTGACTGCAGACTCGACAAAAGCCAGCCAAGGACAGCAAGAGGAGAACCAGCTCCAGGCAGGGCATTTTCATTGCTAAAACTGTAGCTGCCCGGTCTCTCTCCAACAGTCAGGCTTTCTGCAAGAAGTTGTCACACTCAAGCCTTGGTCCTACACCCAGCCACCCTGCTGAAGGGTCTTGCTCTGCTGCTGCCCTGCCCTTTGACAGGGTTAGGGTTAGGGTTAGGATTAGGGCTGCCCCAACTCACTTCTGGGTTGGAGGTCCTAAGGACTCCATTGCCCCTCTGCTATAAAGACTGCCACCTGCTGGCCTCTCAGTCTCCGTCTCCACCCTGGACCCCTCCTGACTTCCAGCAAGGTTCAGCCACCCTTAAGATACAATAGTCGGGGCAGCAGCTCCCCTGGCTACCGCCTCCCTCAGGCTTGGGCTGAGTCTCCTCCCTGCTTGCTAAACACAGCTCAGACCTCTGCTTGATCCAGGCCTCTCCTCGCACCCCCATCCACTGCAGGCCGTGGTAAACAGCTTGGGGGCTCCCTGTGTTCTCCAAGGAGGAAGTCCCACCCACTGACCTTGCGATCCCAATAACACAGCCCAGGAAACCACTCCTAACATGGCCAAAATCAGGGAGGAACCCAGGTCCAGTGTTAATCCCTGACCTCCCCGAGCCCCAGCTGGCCTTTCTGGAGATTCCCTGGTTCTACCCCCTCATTTTTCCAAGAGATGTGCCAACTATCTGTTAAACAGGTCACATCTCCCAGTGTTCCCACTTCGGCTACCATGACAGTTGTGACGGTCCTGAACCCCAGCACCTGCCCCAGGAGGCATCTGCCTGGCCAGAGTGGACTTGAATTAGAACTAAGCAGTAGAATTGAATGTGGTCAAATCAGTAGGCTCAGATCAGAAGGCTTGGGTTTAGACCAAATTTGAACCAATTGGCAGCCTTGAATTTGGGCCAACACAGCCCTGGGGCTGCTATATAAGCAACACCCACCTCGCACTTCTCAGGCTCATCTAGGAGGGATCATTGTCGCCTGTCTGTTGGAGCCTCATTTATTTCTCAGGTGGTGTGGGCTTGGAAGGTCCTGGAAATCTACTCAGGATTTTTGTCCTAAGTGGTGTGAACATAACAGTTGATTTTTTTTAAAAAGAGCTATAAACACCACATGCTATTAGCCTGGAAACACTCCAGAGACCTCAGCCAGCAGAGATGGGCCGAGTGGGCATCTACCAGCACTAACTGGTGTGGACTGGCTGCACCAGGGCCCAGACTGGTAATGCCAAGGGCAGAGGGCTGCTGGCAGAGCTGTGCTTTGCTGATTCATGATTCATACATTGCAGTCAGAGTTTGCAAGGGAGTAGATTTAATACAGGACACATCATTTATAGGATTATTTTATAGTATTCACCTAAAAAGTCAAGTGCAAGGGCTGGGGGTTTAGCTCAGTAGCTCAAGTGCCTGCCTGGTAAGGGTGAGGTCATGAGTTCAATGCCCAGTACCAAGAAATAAAGAAGTAAAAATAAAAAATAAAAAGTCAAGTGTGGAAGATTGCACGAGATCTGTCCATAAACTAGAGACCCAAAGGCTCCAGCTGAGGGCCTGGATCCCACAGTACTGTCCTGCACAAGTCCAGCTGGAGGCCTAGAGTCCTTGACAATGTCTCATGCAAGTCTGCCTCAAGGATCTGCACTGGGAAGGCCCAAAGGTCAGCGGTGGAAGCTAGAAAGTCTGCACCAGCGGGTGAAGGATCTGTGACGGCAGGCTGAGGGATCTGCACTGGAGCCAGGAAGCAAGAGCAACCCCAAAGAGAACCACAGCCATCATTAGCAACAGTGAAGACCCAAATTACTCCGATGATGAGAACAGCTGAGTTCATATCAGGAAAACCAGCGTGACAAGCTTCTCCGTGAGAATCAACCCAGCACACCATCTTTCCCTCCAGTCCTCCTTTATGCTGTTGGCAGCAATCCTCAGGTGGGCTTCCACGCCCTGCACCACACTGATTCAACTCAGCCGGGTGTTCCAAGCTGACCATTAGTTCATCCCCCGCACACATCAACCAAGCTGAAGAACCCTCAACTGAGAGGCAAGGACAAGGCCCCACCCCAGTCTTCTTCCTCCCCAAACCCCAAGGAGCAGGCACCTCATTTCCGGGCCTTGGCAAGCCGCTCCCTGCGGTCCACTGTGGCCGCTCAAGCCCTCAGCCCCAGCCCCGCCCCGTGGCTGAGCCCTGCACTCACCACCCTGCGGCCAACACCTGCCCCTGGCTGAGGAAGCCACGCTTGGTCCTCTGCCAAGCTGAGAAGTCACCCTTGGAGACCTAAAAGAGCCCTTGTGTGGCGTGGCCTGCTGGCAGGAGGGGGCACTCCAGCCGGAAGTGCCCTCAGAGGGCGCTCTCGTTTTCCCCAAAGGTCTCTTGTCCGGTCAGCAAACATGCATAGGCTGAGTCCAGCGCCAGCCCGGACACCCTGTGAGGGGAGGAGTCAGCCTGCCACAGCACCGGGCTGAAGGCACTCGGGCCCAGCCCTGGGCACTGCCGTGGACTTCCTGCCGAAACGGGAAGTGGGGTGAGGCAGGCGAGCCCCTGGAGTGGGGGGACACCTGCTGTGGGAGGCAGGGGGAGCAGGGGTTGATGGGAGCTGGGCTCCAGGCTGGGCAGAGGGCCTGGTGCAGCTGCCTAGCCAGGGCAGCGAGTTGGGGGTGGCCGGCACTGAGCGAGGGTTGAAGCCAGGGGGATAATCCTGACAGAGCCACAGTAACAGGTCAGGATGGAGCCAGCAAGGCTGGAAAAGGGGAGCCCCGGGAAGCTGGCCAGAACCCCTGATGAGCCAGGCCTGATGGGAGAACGGATGTGAGGTGGGGTGGCCGTGTACACTGCCCTGACCCCTGGAAATGCCACCTCCCAGAATGGGCTTGTGTATATGGGACCTACAGGCCACAGCCCTGCACCCTGGAGCACTGGTAGCCATGCCCCACGGGCACGGGGCCTCCCTGACAGGGCGCAGCGGGGTGGTGACAGGGAGCCCCGGAGAGACCCCTTCCTCCCCTCCCTGGGTCGCAGGACGTAGGGGATGTCTCCTCCCAGCTCAGCTGCCGTCCTGTTCTGTGGCCCCCTCAAGCTGGCAGGGACATGGGCTCAGCTGGTCACCGGCTACAGCTCTGTTGAATATACTTTGCTTTTGTGTGTGTGGGGGGGCACCAGGGATCGAACTCACAACCTCACGCCTTTCAGGCAGGCGCATAAGCTACTGAGCCAAACTCCTGGCTACACTTTGCTTTTAAGTGAGTTTTATCCAGGAATACTGTGTGCTCATTGTGGAGCAGTTAGCAGACACAGGAGACCAACTAGTGAGACCATTGTGATAAGCTTTATTAAACTCCAGCCACACCACCTCCCAGAAGGAACAACTGTCGGCTCGCTAGGAAATCAAGGGTGCAGACCTGGGGGCGCTGTGGGAGCCGGCCCAGCGTCCCAGCGTGCTGTCCACCAGCTGTGCTAGCTCAGCCCGGTCACCTGCGCAGTCTGCATCTCCAGCTCCTCCCAGCAGGCTGGGGACATGGAAGTCACGCTTCTGGCAGGTGTTCCAGGGTGTTCGCGAGTTGACACGTGGGAAGTGCAGAGAGCACCGGCTAGGGACCCATGTGCTTACGTGCTTGGGGACAGCCCCAGTGGAGGAGAGAGCGGACACAAAGCTCCTGTGGCACCTGCTCACCCGCCCCACCGGTTGCATCTGTGGCCCCGCCTCTCCACCCCAACGTTAAAGGAATTCACCAAGAAATGGCTCATTGTCCGTGTCTGAAAGGTATCTGTTGCTGTTGTCGTTGTTTTTGTCTCACTGGGGACTGAACCCTCTGCTCCCTTTGCGCCAGTATTACTCTCCCAGGCCTACTGTGCATTTCTAAACCAAACAGAAACAAAACCAAAAATCCTCTCTTGCAAGTTTGAGTACAGCCTTAGCAAAGCGATGCCTCAAAATCAAAAACATGAAAGGTGAAAGAGCAACTTATGCTGGGGTGCGGGTGGTGGGGGTGGCCTCATATCCATCTTGAGCACCTCGCCCCACTGCCATCTTACGGGGTACCTTCTGCCCTTCCCCCATGCACCAGGAGGCAGGTTTGGGCTGCAGCATCTGGGCCTCAAGGTCCCCGAATCTGTGCCCTGCCAGCCACTCCTGAACTCAGAGCCACCAAGAGCAAGCATTAGGTGTCTGGGTGGAAGGAGGGTGTGACTTGGCCTCTGTCCACCCACAGGAAATTTTCACAGCAGCCCTTTGCAGGATCCTCGGGCTCTTTTACAAGTGAGGGGACAGGATGCCTCTGGTGAGGGATTTAAAAACAGGAAGTTTGGTCTGGCATGGTGGCCTACTGCTATAGTCCTAACCCTCAGGAGGCTGATGCAGGAGGCTGATGCAAGTTCACATCCAGTCTGAACAATAGTAAGTCTATGTCTCAAAGAAACAAAAACCAGGGGAAAAAAAACAAAAATGACAAAAAAAAGGAAACTTGGGGTTTGGGCTCTTATGTGACTTGAGTAACAGCTGTTCAGGACACCATCTTTTTCTTGTCCCCAACCCTTCTGCTGCAGGTCAGTGCCCATCTCCTAAATTGGGGGAGTCGGGGTGCTGGGTTCAGTCCTTGCACATTTTTGGCACTTGTGCCCCCTCCCTTGGTGGCCTCCTTGCCCCCGTGATCCCTTCAGTTACCAGGGTTCAGCCTCGCCTGCTGAGCTGGATCCCTACAGCTTCTCTTGCTCTCTAGGCAGGATTCGGAGTTTCCTGTTGCTCGCACACTCTGACGTCCTGTCCCCAGGCCGCAGTGACACAGGCTTCATGCTGCTGGAGCAGACCCTCGTGCTGTCTGTCACCTGCATCACGGTGGTGTCAGAGGCCCAGGCCCCTCCCTGCTGGTGTGTGGGGGGGCAATACTGTTGCCTCCGTGTCCTTACTAACGCGGAGAGCAGTCACGTCCCACCTTCAGCCTCGGCTCAAAACCTTCCCACTTGCTGGGCATGGTGGTGCACACCTGTCATCCCAGCACTCGGGAGGCTGAAGCAGGAGGATCGTGCATGAGTTTGAGGGCAGCCTGGGCTATATAGCAAGACCCTGTCTCAAAAATCCTCCCCTCTCACTGAGTAAAAGCCAAAATCCTTCCAGTGACCAGCAGGGCCACATGTTCTGACTGCTTCCTGCCCTGCTTCAGCTCCTTGTCTTTGTGGACGAGCTGGTGCCCTGTGGTGATCCCACTCCTCACCTCTGGGGGTGCTGCTCGATATCCTTTTTCAGGCAGTCTGTTGGCGACCCTGGGTGTCCCCTCTCCCTACGCCTTGACCTTAACTGGCAGTGACAGAGCGCCCCGCACTTCTGAGAGTGATGCTGCAGGACCCCCCAGCCTCAGGTCCTGTCCACATGTCCACTTTCTCTCTGCAGAATTGTTGTCTGTCGGTCTGCACAAGGTGTCACACAGGCAAGGACTTCCATGTGTCACAAACGCTGCACCACTGAACTTGGAAGAGCCTGGCCCATGACATGGTTTGTTGAATGAATGGCTAGGAGGTTGGATCTGAAGTTGGATAGCCAGTGGTGAGCTGGCCATGCTGGCACACACCTGTAATCCTAGCACTCAGGAGGCTGAGGCAGGAGGATCACTGTGAGTTTGAGGCCTGTGTGGGCTACAGAGTGGGTTCAAGTCCAGCCTTTTTTTTTTTTTGGTGGCACCAGGGATCAGACTCACAACCTCATGCCTGCCAGACAGGCGCTTAAGCCACTGAGCCGTTCTCCTGGCTCTTCAAGTCCAGCCTTTTAACTATAGAGTGAGACCCTGTTCTCCAACCCCCTCCCCCAAGAAAAGTCAGTGGTATTTGTTTAGGTCTTGTTTTTATTTTTATTTTATTTTTGATTTTTTGAGACAGGGTCTTGTTATGTAGTTCAGGTTTTCCTTGAACTCACAATGTGGTCCAGGCTGGCCTCAAATGAGTGGACTCATATCTCTCCCCCAACCCTCTCTCAGTACTGGAGATTGCACTCAGCTCTACCTCCAGCCCTTTTTAAGATTTTGTTTTGTTTTGTTTTGTTTTGTTTTGTTTTGTTTTGTTTTGAGACAGTGTCTTGCTAAAATGTCTATATTGCCCAGGCTGGACTCAAACTCAAAATCCTCCTGCCTCAGCCTACTGAGTGCTGGCATCTACCACCACACTTGGCTCCCTTTATTTTTTATTTTGAGACAGGGTCTCACTAAATTACTAAATTGTCCAGGCTGCACTTGAACTTGTGATCCTCCCACCTCGGCTTCCCAGACTAATGGGATCACAGGTGTGCGTCATCAAGCCCAGCCAGATATCTGAGTTTTATTTCAAGGACAATGGTAGTAAATGGACAAATAACCAAGTGAAGAGCCATGGGCCTGTTTCCTTGAGACAATGGAGTCATCCCTGGTGGGCCACGCCCCTTCCCACTCTGATGGCTGGGCCTGGGCTGGGTGGACAAACCCAGAGAGCCTTCATCTGAAGGACGCACCCCTTGGGACAATTCCTCAGCCAGATCTGTAGGTAGCAAGGAGTCAGGGCTCCTCTGCCCCTTCGGGTCCCCTCCGATCTTCCAAGCCCCCACCCTGTTCTTACACAGAGCTCGTCTGGAAGCAAAGATTCACATGCTCCTTAAAAGGCTGTCACGACTTCCCCAAGATAAAGCGTCCATATTTCTTTTTCTTTTTTTTTTTTTCCCGGCACCGGGGATTGAACTCACAACCTTGCACCTGCCTGACAGGCGCGTAAGCCGCTGAGCCAAACTCCCAGCCCTGGTTTTTTGAGGCAGGGTCGCACTGTGTAGCTCAGGCCGGCCTTGCGCTCGCGTTGTAGCCCAAGTGGGCCTCGAACTCACAACGCTCCGCCTACCTCAGCCTCCCAAGTGCTGCAATTAAAGGCATGCGCCACCACGCCCAGCGAACGTCCATATTTCTTAGAGAAGCAGTCACACCCTGGGCAAACAGCCATCCCGACACTGGCACATCTATGTCAGAAACCCAAACCCCAGCCAGGCGTGGTGGCACATACCTGTAACCTCAGCACTCAGGAGGCTGAGGCATGAGGAATGTCGCAGTTTGAGGCCAGCCTGAGCTACCGAGTGAGACCCTGGCTCAAAACAAACAAACAAAAAGCCAACCCAAATTCCAGACTCTGAAGGGTCTACGTGGGTCAAAGAAGGCCAGGCAGAGTGGGACCCACCTAGCAGGGTGACAGTGACCCCCTAAATTCATGTGGCCATGTTTGTAAAAAGGGTCTTCACAGATGTAATTAAGATTCTTGAGATAAGAGCATCCTGATTTAAAGTGGCCCAAATCCAATAACAAGAGCCTTTACAAGAAAAGAGACAGTTAGCCAGGCGTGGTGGTGCATGCCTTTAATCCCAGCACTCGGGAGGCTGACGTAGGAGGAGCATTGTGAGTTCGAGGCCGGCTTGGGCTACAACATGAGCGCAAGGCTAGCCTGAACTACATGGTGCGACCCTGTCTCAAGAAACTAGGGCCGGGCGTTTGGCTCGGCAGCTTAAGCATCTGCCTGGCAGGCACAAGGTTGTGAGTTCAATCCCTGGTGCCACAAAAAAAAAAAAAAAAAAAAGAGAGACAGCGGCCCAGTATGACCGCATACACCTGTAATCCTAGCATTCTGGGGAGGCTGAGGCAGGAGGATTACAAGTTTGAATTTAGTGAGATCTTGTCTCAAAAACAAAAAAGAAAAAAAAAAAAAGAACTGGGGATGTAGCTCAGTGATAGCCCACTCCTGAGTTTGATCCCTTGGACCACAAAAATAAAGAAAGAAAAGGGGAAGACACATAGCCTGACTAGACCCGAAGAAAAGGGCTCACGGAATGCAACATCAGAGACTGGACCGGAACTGCCACAAACTCAGGGAGGATGCAGGCCACCAGCTGGGCTCCCCTGGGGACTCCTGGAAGGCAGCCCTGCTGACACCTGGATTTTTGACTCACAGCCTCGGATACTGGGAAAGAACAATTCCCTGCTGTTTCAAACAGCCCCATCATTGAGCCCTTGTTCTGCAGTCCTGGGACCCAGCACGCAGGGTTCCCCAACCCCAGCGGTGTATGGCACAGCTCAGGAGGGCCCAGGCCACCCCTTGCTCAGCAAGGCTGAGCGAGGTTTGGAGGGCCCCCAGGGGGAGGCGACCAAGGCTGTGCGTGCCGAGGGGTCATCCCGGGGACTTCTGCAAGCTAGAGGCTGGAAGAGGAACAAAGCCAGATGAGATTCATCTCGGAAAAATACACGTTCATGCGTCTGGGCAAAAATAAACCAGAACATAAGCCTCATGCAATGATGGCGGGGGGGACCTCGGCTGAGGGGAGGGGAGGGGACAGCAGGCTCAGGGCAGGTGGACAGGAGCTGGGACTTTGCGTGGAGCCCCTGTGTCAAGCACTCTATTGGGATGGCCCACCCAAACCAACGCCGAGGCCTCGACTTCCCTGAAGCCTTGGGGATCCAGAGAGGGCAGGAGAGAGACACCACTCAGCCATCCCTGGCTGGCCTGTCTGGGCTCAGCCGCCTCCCGGGGCCACCTGGCCTGGCTCACGAAGTCTCCCTGGGCCTGCACTGGGCTGGGAGGATGCCGGCAGAGTGGCACCCGGACAGCCCCAAAGACAGCCGAGGGCTCGGGCTCCACAGGCGAGGAGGGAGATTTGTTTTCCCTCCTTCTGCACCCTCTGTAGAAACTGTAGAATGGCCAGGCAACAGGAACACACTGTGCTTCACTCCCTGAGCTCTGCAGTGTCTCGGCCACGCAGCCACAGGGTTTTCTGTGTGAATCACTTGTAGAGAAACAAGTCTGGCATCTTCTCACGGCTGTGCTGAACCAGTTTTGAAAAGTCAGGTTTACCGAAGCATGCTTGTCATCCTGTCGAATTCGCCACCTTAGAGCATAATTGCAAGTTTGGCAAACATAATCCTGCCACAGGCAAGGAAATTCCACATTCCGGGATTTCTGCGCGGTCCTTTGTAGTAACCACTGCTCCCGCCCCCAGCCCCTGCCAATCAGTGATCCATTTCTGTCCTTCCCCAAATGCTCTTAGCAATGGCATGTGGTCCTTTCCACTTAGCATAAGGAGCCTTGTCCATACTATCATGTCACCTGTCCCTTTGTCCCACAGCAAGGATGCCCCAGTGTGGTGGGCCAGTCTCTAGTGGAAAAATACTGAATTTGTGGTGATTGTGATAGTTTTTCATCACTGTGACAAAATAACAGATAAAGAACTTCAAGGAGAAATTTATTTTGGCTCATGGTTGCAGACGTTTCAGTCCATGGCAAGCCAGCTCCATTGCTTTCAGGTCTATGGGGAGGCAGAAACATCATGGTGGAAGGGTGTGGTGGAAGAAAGCTGCTTACCTCACGTTAGCCATGAACTGGAGAGAGAAAGGAGGTGTTGGGGAGGAGATACAGTCCCCAAGGACATGTCCCCAAGGTGCCTTCAATTTGGTCCCAGTTTCTAAAGTTCTCATCATGTCTCATCAGCCCATCACATTATGAACCCATCTAGCATGCATCTAGGTTAGAGTCCTAGTGGTACAATCTCTTCCCAAAGCCCCACCTCTGCTCATTCAGCTATGGGGACCAAGCTGTTAACACATGAGTCTTGGGGACATTCCAGCCCCAAATCCTAACTGTGATCATGAGTAAAACCACAAGGAGTCGTTCTTAATGTCTGCATGTGTCTGTGGTGTGGATACAGCAACATTTATTCCACCAGTCTTGGTTATTGGGTATTTAAGTGGCTTCCATTTACTCTTTTCTTTCTTTTCTTTTGGTGCTACTGGGAAGTGAGCCCAGGGCCTTTGCACTGAGCTACATCCTCAGCCCCCCACCTTTTTAATGTTTTATTTTGAGACAGGATCTTACTAAGTTACTAAGTTGTGCAGGTTGGGCTGGAACTTGTGATGCTCCTGCCTCAGTCTCCCAGAGTGCCGGGATTGCAGGTGTGTGCCACCACACCCAGCTCCAGCTTTTACTTTTGTACACACAAACTTATTGTCAATGTCTCCTTCTCCCTGAAGGGCCCTGTGTTAGTCAGTTTTCTGTTACCATAACAAAACACCTGAGATAACCAGTTTACACAGAGAAAAGGTGAGTTTTGCTCACAGGTGTGGAGGTTTTAGTCCATGGTCAGTTGGCCTGATTGCTTCTGGGCCAGTGGTAAGGCAGAAGTCCCAGCATCCCTCTGAGACTGCACCCCAGGGTTCTAAAATCTTCTACCATGCCCACCTCTTAAAAGTCATACCACTTTCCATAGTACCAAGCTGAGGACCAAGGCTTTAACACACTATGTTGGGCCTCTCCCCCAGGGCAGCGGGTTTCAAAGAGGGCACATCCACAGGAGCTCTTAAAATTCAGATGTCAGCCTGTCATGGTGGTGTATGCCTATATTCTCAGCACGCTGGTAGACTGAGGCAGGAGCACCACACGTTCCAGCCGAGCGTGGGCAATTTAGTGACTTAGCAAAACCCTGTTGCAAAATACAAAATAAAGGGAGACCAAATGTGATGGCGCATAACTGTAATCCCAGCACTCAGGAGGCTGAGACAGGAGGGTCATCGCCAGTTCAAGACCAGCCTGGGCTACAAGGTGAGCTTAAGTTCAGTCCGAACTGCATAGTGAAACTCTGTCTCAATAAATAAATAAATAAATAAATAAATAAAATGTGGATGCCCAGACCACACCCAGCAATTAAACGTTACTGTCTGAGGGGACTCAGCCTCATCATGCTCTGCTGTACCCAAGGATGAGACACCTTCCCCAGACCTACCTCGAATCCCCTTCCCACAGCGGCCCCCCAGACCAGATGGGGCGATCAGGCCAAGTGAGCACAGAAACCTGAAGATGGTTTCTACAAGTACCTGGCATCGTCTGGGGGCTCAGTTCCAGGGGCCTTTGGCACAGCCCATGTTGCCCCTTGTTCTTCCAGGTGCCCACTGGGCCCAGCCTGCCCCTACTGTGGAAGCCATGTCTTCAGGAAACAGCCCTCCTGTGGGGACCCCTACCCACCCCCAGGGAAGCTGCAAGTCCAGCTCTGTGCTCACTCTCCAGAGACACCCTGGACCCTCACACTCACGTGTGTACACACACACACACTCCCAGGCCACTGCACTCAGTGTGCCAGACAGAGATCACCACAGAAGCAGAAGAAAACCCAGGCCCATCTGCCCCCTTCCATCGAAGGCCACCTCTCCTTGGGGTACAGGGCAGAGCCCAGCTCTGTCCACGTCACCCTTCTGGCCCGTCTGCACCACGACACCCTCAGTGCTGCGTGGTCCCAGCAGACTCCCAGCAGTGCCTGGAGGTCCAGGCGATCTCTGAGCCAGTTTCTTTCAGCGGCGCTTGTTCAAAACTGCTAGACCCACACTTTTGCACAGCTTTGTGGGGTTCTGGGTAGGATGGCTTCTGTCACCCAGGAGGGAGAGAGGGTCTAAAGGGGGCCAGGCTGACATGGGGACATCCAGAGGAAAGGAACCAGTTTTAGAGGACAGAGAGGGAGGGACCTGGCCCAGGGACAGTCAGCAGGGCTCCGTCCTGAGGAGGACAGGAACTGGCCCTTGGGTGGCAGGAGGGGGTGGGGTGAGAGGGCTACACCCCGGCCTCCTGGCTGCAGTGTGTGGGTCCTGAGGCCAGGCTACTCTAAAGGTCTGGAGGGGCAGTGGGTGGTCAGGCGGCCAGGAGAATGACAGACTGAGCTGCCTGCCTCTTCCCCTCAGTCTGTGCCCCTGGATGGAGCTGGGGCCCAGAGTGACCATGGAAGACAGCAGAAGGCCAGAGGAGAAGAGAGCGGACAGGCCAGCAGCACAGGCCCGGAGGAGACGGGACTCAGGAGTAAGAACCAGGAGAAGCCCACAGAAAGCCAACCCCACCCTGATCGCACCTCCCCGGGCTAGAAGGTCCCAGACTGGGCACACCCGGGGCAGCTGACCAGGAAATGCCCTGCCAAAAGGCCCGAAGACCCCCTCCCGACCCACAGATTCAGCGCGATCCCAGCTGTGGAAAAGGACCTGCTGGATCCAGGTGCATGAATTTGTTTTCACTTTGTTGAACATGGTTGCTAAATTGGGTCCCAGAGAATGAATCCCTCCTACAAATTGCCAATTTCCTCACACCTTCCACACTGGGAACCAATGTCCCTAATCCAGCAGGTGAAGACCTTCTCCTCTGAAATGCTCTCAACTGACCGGGTCCTGTAGGTATCAACTGGTATTTCCCTCTTCCTCCTAGTCCTTCCTCTCCTTCTCGTCCTCCTTCCGCTCCTCTCTTTTCTTCTCCTTCTCCTTTTCAGATTGAACCTGGAGCTTTCACTGTAAGCTACACCCCCAGACCTTTATTTATTTATTTATTTAAATGTTTTGTTTTGAGACAGGATCTCACTAAATTGCCCCAGCTGGACCAGAACTTGTGATCCTCCTGCCTAAGCCTCCTAGACTTCAGGGATTACAGGTGTGCACCACCACACCAAGTCCACTAGGATTTTTTCTAAGAATCGTTCACTCGTGTTTCTTTGCTCATTTTATTAGACCATAGTCTCTTATCTAGAGAAAATTTTATTACTCTCCCCTTTTCAAAGGTATATTTGTTTTTAAATTTTTTATAATTATTCTAATTAATCTTAATTTCAATCTATGTCACATTAAAAAGTAAGCCAATTTGTCTTTTGACTTTAATTTTTAAACACATTTTAACTTTATATGTGGCTCATTTTATTATCCTTTTCCTTTAGTAGTTCCAAGATTATTGTGATATTAGTTCTTTTTCCAGTAAGGTTTTGGTTTCTTTTTCAGATTTAAATGTTTGATCCATCTGGAATTTATTTGGTGCTAAGCAGTGAGGGAGGGCGCCAATTTCTATTTTTCCACAGGGCCGGCCAGTTGTCCCAGCGCCACTCGCCCAAGAAACCTTCCGCGCGCGTCCGAGGCGGCCGCCCCAGGAGCCCTCGCGAAGCCCGCGCGCCGGCGGACCCTGAAGACCCCGCAGACTCAGCGAATCCCGCGGACCGGGCGCAGGGCGGTGTCCTGGCAGAGGGAGCCATGGGCGGGGCCCGGGTCGATGCCCCGCCCCCAAAGTAAGGTGAAGCCCCACCCTCCCTCCTCGCCGGCCCCGCCCGCACCCCGTCTCTTAGCGAGGGTGATTTAAATAGAAGGCGTGGTCTTTGACTTTTTTTGCATAGGGGCGGGGCCCACTTCCTGGTCCAACCGGCTTCCGTCCGCCTTCCTTCGGCCTTCCGTCCGCCTGCCTTCCGCGGACCCCAGGAGTCCCCGGAATCGATGTTCAGATGCTTCCAAAGCGGCGGCGACCGCTAGCCAGGTCTCCGGGCGGCGATGCCGCCTCCTCCACGCCGTGTTCGGTGCTTTTCCCCGGCGTCGCGATCTACCTGGCCGAACCGCGCATGGGTCGCAGCCGCCGGGCCTTCCTCACACGCCTGGCGCTGTCCAAAGGCTTCCGTGTCCTGGACGCCTACAGGTGCTCGACCCCCGAGGGCCCTGTGTTCTGCGGCCGCCGGGGTCGCGCGGTGCGCTCTGCCGCCGCTGCCCCGGTCCTCCATGCCTCTTGACCGCAGCCTTGGGATGAAAGAACTGGCTGTTCGTACTGCGGGCTTTCTCTGGCCGCGACTTCCTCTTCGATGAAGGGTGCTGTTCGTTAGAGTCAGGGGTGTTCTGTGGCACCACCGAAACTCAAGCCCGGGATGTCAAAGAGCCCATCGGAAGGAATCCCGGCGGGTGCCCAGTGAGAAATAGTCTTGAGATGGGAGAGCAAATGAACTTGAGGCCAGTGCTCCCTGCAGCCTTTATTTACTTTTTTAAAAAAATTAAACATTCCCAAGGGACGGTAGTACATCAGACTCACCTGAGGCTGGAGAGCTAGCGAAAGCATCTTGGCAGCAGGGCACTATTTATAACTGGCCGACAATGTTATCTTTTAATTTACAAAGGAGGGAAGACCCGACTTGCCGAGGGCTTGCGTCGAGTTTTTCAGAGCTGGGGTTCATACAGAATCAGGCTTCACATCTGTGCCTAAACCAAGCGCTGAGATGAAGATCACCTGGTCTCAGCCCCTGGGGAGCTTCTCTGAGATGGAGAAGGGAATAGAGAAGTTAACAGTCAGGCCATCCGAGAGAGCATACCTGGGGCAGAAAACCAGTTTTATTTTCCCAGTACTGGGGATTGAGCCCAAGGCCTTTGCACTGAGTTACATTCTCAGCCTTTTTTTTTTTTTTTTTTTAATTCATTTGAGACAGGTTGTAAGCTGTCCAGGCTGGGCTCAAACTTTCAATCCTCCCTACTCACGTTCGGGTTAAGGCTGGATTCCTGGCAGAATCACAGTTCTGAGAATGACAGAGGTGTTCATCCACTAGCAGGAAGGGCTGGGCTCTACAGGAGGTGACATTTGAAGAATGAAGGGTTGTCACCATGCAGGGCAAGGCAAGGGCAAAAGCTCACAGGTATGGAGCTGAACAGGTGGGGCCCTGGGCCTCACCCTCTTCTTTTGCCAGCTCCGAGGTGACACACGTGGTGATGGAGCGGACCTCAGCAGAGGAGGCTGTCTGCTGGCAGGAACAGGAGGCTGCTCCGCGCCCTGAGGGCCCCTGCGCGGCTCTACTGGACATCAGCTGGTTCACAGAGAGCATGGCAGCTGGGCAGCCTGTGCCTGTGGAGGGCCGACACCGCCTGGAGGTGAGCTGGTGCAGCCTGGTGATGTGGCAGCGGTGCCTTGGTGTCCTCCAGAGGATGTGGACAGTGAGGGCTGTGACCCGACCTCCAGGAGGCCCTGACAAGCCAGTAGCGGCGCCATGGCAGGAGCAGGAGCTGGGCCTGGGTCATTCCACTGTCTGTCCTCACCACTTGGGGTCCACTGACTTTTAGCATCTTCGGACCTTTCTTCCTCCCTGAGTGAGTGGATGACCTTCAGGATTCTCAGGAGCTGGGCTGCGTGCACGCAAGTGCTGAGTGTGCCCGTGAGGCAGAGGCCATTTCTCTAACCTCGGTGACCCCAGCCCACTTGATTGTGAGGATTTGGGGAGGTGGAGCACATGCAGCAAGTGGGGTGGCAGCCAGAGTTCCCGGTGAGGTTTGGCAGATGCTGCTGCTAGTCCTCTGGCCTGAAGAGCACCCTCTGCAGGCCGGTGCCTCCCTCTGCTTATGCCTGCCCTCTCACAGTTGGCTCCCTCTGTCCTATGAGACCCCAGGGGCCCAAGGTGAATGTTCAGGGGATGCCAGGGTTCTGCCTGGCTCCTACCAGCCCTGCAACTTCATCATGAGCCATACATCACCCTTCCCCAGGTGACAGAGCCAAGGAAGGGGCCTCCAAACCCAGCAGAAGCAGCAGTACTGATGCCGGCCTATGCCTGCCAGCGTTCCACACCCCTCATGCACCACAACAGCAGCCTCTCGGTGAGCTTTGTGAGCAGGTCCTGTCGTGGGAGCTCAGATTGGGGGTGCAACTGGATGGTAGTTCGGGGTTCACCAAGGGCCCCTCTCTGCAGGAGGCTCTAGAGACACTGGCGGAGGCAGCAGGCTTCGAAGGCAGCGAGGGTCGCCTCCTCGCCTTCCGAAGAGCAGCCTCAGTACTCAAGGCCCTGCCCTGGCCTATCACAGTGCTGAGCCAGCTGCAGGGGCTGCCACACTTCGGAGAACATTCCACTAGCGTCATCCAGGTTGGTGTGTGCCCCGCTGAGCGGGGTAAGTGGGCGTGGGGGGCCCTGAGGCCTGATGAGAGGGCGGGATCTCTGTTTTCAGAGCCTAGTGGGGAGGCATAGAGCTGCTGTAAGGCACTGCAGGCCATCCTCAGTGCCAAGGACCCAGTACAGCGAGCTACTGACCTTGGTGTCATCATCATGGGTGCCAGTGGCCTAGGACATTGGAAGAGAGTGCCCTGAGTAAGGTCTTGAGAACCTGACACAAGGAGCTTCCCTTCTGTGCGTTTCCGCTTCAAAAACCCATGGTGGTAAAAGATGCATTTAAGTGAAGTCACACTCATTTCAAAAGCAAGTATTTATATCTCCTGGGACTTGACACCCATGTGCAGGATGACCCACGTTACCCGGGGCCTCAGCTGCCATCACTGCAGCCATGAGGAGCTCTGAACCTGGACCCTTAGGCCCATGTGCCTGGGCAGTGTCTGTGACTGAGTCCCACTGGACCCCAGCACCAAGGGCCTCCCTGAAGTGTGAGAAGCGGACCACCCTGTCCTTGGGCCCTGTGGCTCCCACGACTTTTCATTCTCTTTCTCTCAGGCCCCAGGGGCTTAGAGTTTTGCTTTGCTTTCTCTCCAGGAGCTGCTGGAGCGTGGCGTGTGTGAGGAGGTGGAGAGGGTTCGCTGCTCTGAGAGGTACCGGACCATGAAGGTGCGCAGGCGGGTGGGGCTCGCAGGGCCACAGTACATACAGGGAGGAGGCAGGGGACGCTGACCCAGCCCTGGGGTCAGAGAAGGTCTCTGCAAGACGACAGCAGCTGAGCTGACACCTGATACACACAAGACCGCCAAGTGGAGACCGGCAGGCAGCTGCTTGCTTGAGCACAAAGAATTTTCTAGAACACTAGCCGTTTTGTTTTTACCCTAGTAGTGGAGATTGGACCCAGGGCCTTATGCACGCTAAGCGAGTGCTGGGCCACCCAGCTAAATGCCCAGCCCTTTTTATTTTTCTGTTTTGAGAAAGGACTCCACTGAATTGTCCAGGCTGGCCTTGATCTTGCAATCCTCCTGCTGCCTCCTCCAGAGTGGACTGGGATTACTGTTGTGTGCCGCCAGGCCTAGCTAACCTCAGTATTTTTAGAATCAGGTTTCATTGACCAAAGCGACAGTGACCTTCTTCATGTTATGGATTTAGAGAATCAGGGAGAAGATGGCCCAGCAAAGCCCAGGAGGGGCAGGGCTGTAGCCACTCTGTCCTCCTGTGGTGCACGCCAGTGTCCCCGCTGCAGGAAATGCGGCCACAGATGCGGCCTCCATTGCTGTGTGGCTGCCCAGGCTCACTCCAGAGTTGCTGGGGAGAGTAAGTGGCTCAGGCCAGGTGACATACTTGAGCCAGGTCGCCTGGAACATTGGCCACCCCACTGCTGTGTGGAAGCCCCAAAGACGCCAGGTCTCCCCTAAGGGCTCCTGCTGCTGAAGACACCCTGTCGGTCACTGTGTGTTGAGGAGAAGCACCATGAAGCCAGTTCTGGCTGCTGGGAGTAGGGGTGAGGGTGTCCCCAGAAGAGGCGCCACTCACCCAGGCTTCTTGGGCACTGGGTGGCAGAGCTCCTGGGTCAGCGGTTCAAGTGGGCTGGGCAGGTGGACTTCAGAGTTGCGTCCTTGCCCTGTGGCCTGGGGCCACAGAGACATCTGCTTGGGGAGCTTCACACCTTGCCTGTCGTCTGTCCTTCGTCCACACAGCTCTTCACCCAGATTTTCGGCGTCGGGGTGAAGACTGCCAACCAATGGTACCAAGAAGGACTGCGTACCTTGGACGAGCTCCGAGAGCAGCCCCAGAGACTGACCCGGCAGCAGCTGGCAGGTGAGCCCCAGAGAGGTCACCCTGCCTCCCAGAGCCCTCAGCGCCCCGGCTGAGCAGGGGGAGCAGCTGGTGCGAAGGGGGCTTTGTAGCAGGCAGCATTGTGTTGCAGCATGGTTGTCAGGAGCCCCTGTTGCTGGCTCCTGTGGGGCCCAGGCCTCAGGCCCTTCCAGTATGGTGTGTGGAGTCCCTGTGACTGGAAAGAACACCAGCTTTCAGGCTCCTTGGGCACACACTTGGACCGTCTGTGCGTCCTGCCTGACCAACAGCTCTGCTGAAGGGCACCACAGCCAGCTCGTCCTGTCCCTGTGCGGCTCCCTGGGTGCTGCCAAGCTCAGGAGGCAGGTGGGGGGTCCCCCAGGGCACCCACAATCTGTCTCCCTGGGGTAGGGGACACAGAAAGGCCTAAAGTGTGCACTGGTATTGCTGCTTCTCCTGATGAGCTCGTGAGAGGTCCAGTGATGGCATCACAGGTTGGGGGACAGGGAGAGGCCAAGCCCCCTTCTTCCCTTCTTTTTTTTGGAGGGCGGAGGAGATTCTGGGTATCAAACCCAGGACCTTTACACTGAACTGCAGCCCCAGCTCATTTTATTTTATACTTAGAGACAGGATCTTACCAGGTGATGAAGTTGCCCAGGCTAGGCTGGGACTTGCAGTCCTCCTGCCTCAGCCTCCCAGAGTGCTAGGATTATAGGCATGCACCATCATGCCTGGCTTCTTCCCATCTTTTTGTTTGTTTGTTTGTTTGTTTGAGACAGGGTTTTGCTATGCAGTTCAGGCTGGTCTTGAACTCACTTTGTAGCCTGTGCTGGCCTTGAACTCGCAGCAATCTTCTTGCCTCAGCTTCCTGAGTGCTGGGATTACAGGCATGTGTTTCTGTACCCAGCCTTCTTCCCATCTTTTGATTACCTCTTGGTCACACTTTATGAATGAAGAAACTGAAGCTGCATCCTGCATACATAACTCAGTGTCCTCGTGCCTGATTCTTCTATAGTTTTGTAAGCTGTTACTTTTGGGGGAGGTGAGGTAACTTGCTTAGGGGATCTCTCTTATTTCCTTCAACCAAATGTGTATCTATGGTTACATCAAAATAAAAACCAGTACATAAGCTGCGTATAGTGATACACACCAGTAATCCCAGTACTCTAGGAGGCTGAGGCAGGAGGGTCATAAGTTCTGAACCATCCTGGACAGCTTAGAGACTTAACAAAAAAAGGGACTGGGATGTATCTTAGTGTGAAAGTCCTGGGCCTGGGTTCAATCCTCAGTACCATAAAACAAAGCACTAATATGTAAGCAGGGAGGGGTTGGGCTGCTGACCACCTGCGCTGGAGGACGAGGCCCCAGTGGGGTGGTGTGCAGGGCCGTGTAGGGTGGAGACGGGACTGGCGAACGGGGCTGTGCTACCCTAGGGCTCCAGCACCACCTTGACCTGTGCACCCCCGTGGGGCGGCCAGAATCTGAGACGCTGCAGCAGCTGGTGGAAGCCACCGTGAGACAGGCCCTGCCTGGGGCCACTGTCACACTGACCGGGGGCTTCCGGAGGTAAGGGCCCCAGTGCATCCTCCCAGCAAAGGGACCTGTGTGTGGACACCAAATGGACTCCCATCCCTTGGAGGGGTTGCAGCTTGGGCAGCAGTCTGTGCCGTGTCCCTGCAGAGGGAAGCCGCAGGGTCATGACGTGGACTTCCTCATCACCCACCCCGAGGAGGGCCGGGAGGCGGGGCTGCTGCCCCGCGTGATGCGCCAGCTGCAGAGCCAGGTGAGCAGCCCTGCACGCTGCCCCGCGAGCCACGCCCTCCCTGCAGCTGAGCCTGGACACTACGCTCTCCACAGGGCCTCGTCCTGTACCACCAGCACCAGCCCAGCCATCTGGAGGACCTTGGCCGCCTGGCCCGGCAGAGCCACACCATGGACGCCTTCGAGCGGAGTCTCTGTATCCTCCGCCTGCCGCAGCCCTCGGGAGCTGCCGAGGGGGCGAAACCCGAGCCCGGGCCCGCCTGGAAGGCCGTAAGGGTGGACCTGGTGGTCACCCCCTGGAGCCAGTTCCCTTTTGCCCTGCTCGGCTGGACCGGCTCGCAGGTGGGCTGTGTGCACGGGGCTGGAGCAGGGGAGCCCCGGCCGCCCCACTGAGGCACACGTCCCCGTGGACCGTGTGCGCGGGGCCGCAGGCCGTGGCGTCCCAGCCAGCACCCCTGAGCCCTGTGCTCCCCCGCAGCTTTTTGAGAGGGAGCTGCGCCGATTCAGCCGGAAGGAGAAGGGGCTGTGTCTGAACAGCCATGGGCTCTTCGACCCAGAGCAGGTGCGTGCGGGTCGCCGCCCACTGTCTGAACTGGCCGGTTCTTTTGCGCTGTATCCCACAGGACCCCGTCTCAAGTCCCAGATTCTGGCCCCAGAACAGCGCCCTGCCCCAGGGCTGGGCATCCCCTGCCAGTCGATCTTAGGGTGGCTGCGCACCAGGCCGGGGTGCCGCTGAGCGTGGCCCTGGTTGCTGATGGCCCGCTCCTGTTGCAGAAGACATGTTTCCACGCGGCGTCCGAGGAGGACATCTTTCGGCACCTGGGCCTCGCGTACCTGCCCCCGGAGCAGAGGAACGCCTGACCTTGCCCTGCGCGCCTCTGACGCCGCAGCTCGCGGCCCTGAATGTCTCCATGCGGACCTGCCTTGGCCTCGTCTGGGGGCGCAGCGTGACTGCGGGACCCCGGGCCGGCTCTCAGCCCCCCACTGCCCCCGTTTCTGCCCTGGCCAGGGGTCTGAGCCCCACATGTTGAGGCGGTGTAGTGCAGCCTGTGGCATCAGGCAAGGTGCGACAGCAGTATCTTCTGGGGCTGCCCCTCTCAGAGGGGCCCGGGAAAGCCTTGGTCCCTGTCCTCTGCTGCAGCCAAGAAGTGGCAGCTGTGAGGGGTCCGCTATGAGCTGCAGGCGTCTAGAGGGGGCCCAGCTCAAGAGAACCTGAGCCCCCCAAGACATCCTGCTTCTGCCCCAGGCCCGTCCTCAGCGTTCATAGAAACAGGCCACCACCCGCTCCCGGCACTGCCCACCCAGGCCTGCAGCAGCTCTCAGCCCGAGTCCCCATGGCACAGGGACCTGGTGTCCTGCCTCCCCAGCCACCCCATCCATGCACCCCTCGAGCCCGTCCCCACTGCTGCCAGTGTCCCAGCGATAGCCCCAGTCCTGCTGCCTGAACGAAAGCACCCTCTCCCCAGGCACGTGGAGCCTGCCTTGGCTGCATGGTCCACCTCGAGCCCCCGGTCCCCACCTTCTTTGGGTCCCAAGGTCACCTTGCCAGGTGAGGACCCCCCAGGCTGCCCCCCACCCCATGAAAAAGTATTCTGGAGATTAACCTGCAGTAAGACAGACTTTCAGAGGACAGTCTTCTGGGTTTTAATACATGTAGAGCCTGGTCACCTGCCACCACCAGCACATAGTCTGTCCCTCATGTGCCTCAGGGTGTCCCATTTGGCAGTGCTCTCTGGCACCACCCTGCCCCACCCACTTGGTTCTCCACCCCTAGAAAGTCACAGAAGTGGACCCAGCTGCCTACGTCTTCTCAGGCCGTCTCTGTCAGCAGGAAACCTGGGAGGTTCCCGCAAGCCGTTGCCTATATCAGTTGCTCCTCTTCAGTTGCTCCTATTAGTTGCTCTATCGTGCTTCTTGCCATAGGCATTCCAAGATCTGTCCACTGAGGAAGGTTTAGGTGGTGACTGCAAGCAGAACTGCGGTAGCTGGCCGCGCACAAGCTTTTGCTTCCCCTTGGGTAAATAAATAACAAGGCATAAGATTTATAAGAAAGAGTCACACGATGGTCTGGAGTGCATGTCATTTTGCAGCTTGCCAGTGGCGCCGCCTGCGTGAGCTAGACATTTCCAGCAGCAGTCACTGTGTCCTCAGCACCTGCTACTTTCAGGGTTGATTTTAGCTCTTCTAGTAGGCCCACAGCAGTAGCTCGCAGGTTTTTCTTTCCCGTGCTGCTGGGACCGAACCCAGGGCCTTGGGCATGCAACGTGCATACCCTGCCACTGAGCTACACTTAGGATGGGTTTTTCAATGGAGCAGCACTTTATTTTCACCCACTTGGGCATAAAGAAGTTTTCAGTAAAGTTTCCAGTGGAAAACAGGAAATGAAAATCGGCCTCCAGCCACCAACAGTGGCTGCCAGGTCCCAGGTCCCCTGCCCATGTGATGCGGTGGCAAGCTGTGCCTCCCTTCCTTGAGTGGCTTGTGCCACCATGCTGGTACGTGTGCATCTCCTCATTCTCTGCCAACACCAGTGTCCTATGACACCATCCGGCTGTGTCGTGCATTCTCGCCATGCCTGGATGTCACCAGTGCACTCTGCGTAGTCTCCCCATTCTTTATCTGAAGGAGGGCACCTCCCAGGCAGGAATCTTATAGGGTTGTTCACTTCCCTTTGTCACCTGGTGATCTGTGTTAGGGTCTGGATTTTTTCTTTCTCTCTCTCTCTCTCTCTCTCTTTTTTTTTTTTTTTTTTTTTTTTTTGTTGGTGGGGTAGGTGCTGGAGGCCCAAGCCAGGGCTCGTGTGTGCTAGGCAAGGATTCTACCAGTGATCCCAAGGCCCAGGTTTTCCACACATGGAGTAAGGCACGGCGCCTCGCACAGTGCTCTCGTCCACATGAGCTAACAGTGCAGGCTGCTTACTGTGGTCAAAAACCTCAAGCATCTTCTCACCAGCTTACTTGCTATCTGTGTGTCCTTTTTAGCAAAATGTCCAAAGTTTTTGCCTTTCTTTTTCTTCTAATGCTGGGGATAAAATGAAGGACCTTTGCACTGAGGTACATCCCCAGCCCTATTCCCTTTCATTTTTTGAGACCAGGTCTCTCCAAATCCCTAATTTGCCCACATGGGGTTCAAACTTGAGATCCTCCTGCCCCAGCCTCGCAGATAGCTGGGGTTTCAGGACTCCACTACCACACTCAGCTCTCAGTGTTTTATAACAGATGTTGGATTCTGTTAGATGCTCTTTCTGCATCAAGCAGTGTGATCATGTGAATTTTCTTTAGCCTGACAGTATTGGGATATCGATTTAGGTGATTCCTGGGATAAGTCCCACTTGGCCTCGGTGTACTGTTCTTACCTGTTGCTGGGATTGATTTTGCTAATACTTGTGGATTTTTCTGTCTGTCTGTGGAAAATGTTGGCCTGTAGTTTTCTTACACTGTCTTTATCTAATTTTGATATTAGGTGCTTGCAGTTAGGTCATTACTTGGGAAATGTTCCCTCTTTGATTTCCTGGAAGAGATTGTGTAGAATTATTATTCTTTCAATGCTTAGTAGAATTCACCACTAAATTCATCAGAGTCTGGAGAGTTCTTTTTCAAAAGGTTTTAAGCTATGAATTAAGTTTCTTTAATAGATACCAAATGATTCATATTGTGTTTTTCTTGGCTGAGTTTTGGTGGTTTGTGATTTCCAAGAACTAGATCCATTTTTATTAAAATTGCTGGATTTATGTAGAGCTATCCATAATATCCTCTCATCACCCTTTTGATGTCTGTGTCATCTTTCCTTCCTTTCTGATAACAATAATTCTCTTAATGTCTCTGTCTCTCTCTGTTTCTCTCTGTCTCTGTCTCTGTCTGTCTCTCTATCTCCACCCTCCCCTAGAGGCTTAACATGTATAATGATCTTTTCATAAAGCTACTGTCTTGGTTACTTTTCCCTCATTGCTGAGACAAAACACCTGACACCCAAAATTAGGGAAGGAGAGGTTTATTTAGCCTATAGTTTTTGGAGGTTTCGGTCCATAATCAGCTGGTTCCAAGGCTGGGTGACATGACATTGGGACAACACTTCAAGGCAGCAGCCAGAGCAAAAATGGGCAAGAGCAAGCCTCCTTTTCCTCCCTTATATTGTACACAGGACACCCCCTACCAGGCTGGTTGTAGCATTCACAAATCTCCTTACCTTCCTTTGCACAGGATGAGGATATTTAAAGTAAGACCCCTGGCTCCCTGCTGAGTCTCTTAGTTAAACTTCTGACTTCTCAAGTTGACACTATGTATCAACCATGACAGCTACCTTTGTGTTTCACTGATTTTACTGCTGTTAATTTCATTGATTTCTGTTCTTTAGTATAACATATCCTTCCACTGGTAGTAGAAGCTTAGATTGTTGATTTCTTTTCTGATGTAAAGATATGGTGACCTAAATTTCCCTCTGAGCACTAATTTAGCTACATTTCACAGCTTTGCTATGTTGTATTTTCATCTTTGTTCAGCTCAAAATATTTTCCAATTCCCCGTGAGACTTCCTCTTTGACCCATGGATTATTTAGAAGAGTGTTGGTCAGTTTCCCAGTGTTGGAAATTTCCCAGTAAACTCTTTGATGCTGATTTTGAGTTTAATTCCCTTTTGGTGAGAGAACATATTCTATGTGATTTTAATTCTTTTCAATTTGTCAAAGTCTTCTTTAGATCCACCATATTCTCAATGTTGGTGACCATTGCATATATACTTTAAAGGAATGTATACTCTGTTGTTGGGTGAATAGTTTTGTTTGTTTTTGTTTTGTGGAACTGGGGAATGAACCCACAGCCTCCACACTGAGTTACATCCCCAAGCCTTTTTTTATTTTTTGAGACAAAAGCCTGCTGAGTTGCCAAGGCTGGGTTTGAACTTGTGCTCCTCCAGTGTCAGCCTCCCAGAGCACTGGGATTACAAGTATGTGCCACCATGCCTGGCTTGGTACATGTACTTTGAAGCTCTGTTGTAGAATTTTTTCTATCTTCCTAGTATCATCATTATATGATGTGCCTTTATTCCAATTTCAGAGCAATTTTTCTTCTTCAGAAATCTACTTGGTAGAAATACCCCATTCCAGCTGTTTTAATTAAGAGTATATCCATTTCCTTCTAACTTACATATGTTTTCACCTTTTACTGTTGCTGTTACTTGCTTTGTGGTGTGGATTGAACCCAGGCATCATGCATGCTCTACCTGTGCTAAGCCTGTGGCCTTACCACCGGGGTGTGCAGTACACCCCCCACCTACTTTTTACTGTTTTGGCATCGGGCAGTTTCATTTTGTGCTGTGGGTCATGCATGGTAGATAAGTATTCTATCACTGAGCTGCACTTGTCACCCGCTTTTACTGTGTTCTAAAAATGGCTCTGTTTATATATACTTCAGGCCACATAGTTCAACCATGTAAAACTTGTGCCATCATCACCACAATCACTTTTTTTAAACTGCTGAGAATCAAACCTAGGGCCTCATAGATGCTAAGCAAGCACCGTACCACAGTTCTGTTTATTGCCCAGCCTGTTTTCTAATTATGGCCAACCTACTAGATGTAAAATTCCATCTCATTCTGATTTAGATTTGCATGTTCTTAAATGACTAGTAATATTAACCATCTTTTCATGAGCTATTGGCTTCTTTTTCTTAAGATAATTGCCTGTTCAGGTCATTACCCAATTCCTTTTTCTTTTTATTGAGTCTGTTGGTACACCTTACGTATGTATAGTGATTACATTCATCATATGGAATTTGTGCCTCTATATAACTTGATTTTTTTTCCCCATTACTTCCCCTCCCTTCAGCCCCTTTCCCTCCTTATTTACAAAAGCTTTGTTTCAGCCAGGCGTGGTGGTGCACACTTTTAATCCCAGCAATCGGGAGGCTGAGGTAGGTGGAGCATTGTGAGTTTGAGGCCGGCTTGGGCTACAATGCAAGCACAAGACAGGCCTGAGCTACATAGTGCGACCCTGCCTCAAAAAACTAGAGCTGGGAGTTTGGCTCAGTGGCTTAAGCACCTGCTCTGGCAGGTGCAAGGTTGTGAGTTTGATCCCTGGTGCCGAAAAAAAAAATACAATATAAGATGTGAGAGTTAAGCCGGGCGTGGTGGCGCACGCCTTTAATCCCAGCACTCGGGAGGCTGAGGTAGGCGGAGCGTTGTGGGTTCGAGGCCGGCTTGGGCTACAACGCGAGCACAAGGCCGGCCTGAGCTACATAGTGCGACCCTGCCTCAAAAAAACCCGGGCCGGGAGTTTGGCTCAGTGCCTTAAGCGCCTGACCTGGCAGGCGCGAGGTTGTGAGTTCAATCCCTGGTGCCGCAAAAAAAAAACAAAACAAAAAAAAAGATGTGAGAGTTAGATTGAGGTCCAGATTTCGGTCTGTGAATGGCCGCAAAAAAAAAAAAAAAAGAAAAAAAAAAAGCTTTGTTTCCATTTTTTCCCTTCATTTCTCATCCCTTCCTTTCCCTTTCTATTTTATTTTTATTTATTTACTTATTTTTTTGCAGCACCAGGGATTGAACTCACAACCTCATGCCTGTTCATACAGGCACTCAAGTCACTGAGCCAAACTCCTAACCCTAGTTTTTTGAGGCAGGGTCGAACTATGTAGCTCAGGCTGGCCTTGTTCATGTTGTAGACCACGCCGGCCTCAAACTCACAACGCTTCTCCTACCTCAGCCTCCTGAGTGCTGGGATTAAAGGCATGCGCCACAACACCCGGCTCCCTCCTTCCCCTTTCCATTTGAACATTTTTTTCTTATATCTCAATACCTATTATACATTTCAGTCCTTATTTATACTTTCACACCAGAGAAACAGTGTGGTATTTACACATGTGTCCAAATTATTTCACTTAAGAGTGTGGTCTCGCCGGGCGTGGTGGCTCACGCCTTTAATCCCAGCACTTGGGAGGCTGAGGTAGGTGGAGCGTTGTGAGTTCAAGGCCGGCTTGGGCTACAACGCGAGCGCAAGGCCGGCCTGAGCTACATAGTGCGACCCTGCCTCAAAAAACCAGGGCTGGGGAGTTTGGCTTAGCGGCTTAAGCTCCTGCCCTGGCAAGCGCAAGGCTGTGAGTTCAATCCCCAGTGCCGCAAAAAAAAAAAAAAAAAAAGAGTGTGGTCTCAAGGAGCATCCATTTACCTAGAAATGTCTCAAGCTTAACTTTCTTTATGGGAGAATAATACTCCATTTTCTAAAAAAAAATCTTTATCCATTCATTAGTTGATGGACGTTTAGGCTGTTTTCAAGATTTAGCTGTTAGAAAACATACCACTATAAACTTGGGTGTGCATATATCACTGTGGTATGATGCTTTTAATTCTTTTGGGAAAATACCAAGAAGGGGAATAGCTGGGTCAAATGGAACCTCTAGTCCTAGTTTTTTGAGGAATCTCCACACTTATTTCCACAGTGGTTGCAGTCTACACTTCCACCAACAGCGGAGAGGGGTTCCTTTTTCCCCACAAATCCCCACCAACATTTGTTGTTGGTTGATTTCTTGACAATAGCCACTCTTCCTAGAGGTGAAATCTCAGTGTTGTTTTAATTTGCACCTCTCAAATTAACAGTGATATTGAACTTTTTCATATATTTATTTGCCATTTCCACTTCATCTGAGCAGTGTGTATTCATTTCAGATGCCAATTTTTGGATTGGGTTTTTAAATTTGAGGGGGTCTGACTTTTTTTTTTTTAGTTCTTTGTACGTTCTAGATGGTAGTCCTTGTCTGAGGAGCAGCTGGAAATTTTTTTCCCCACATTGTGGGTTTCTCTATTCACTCTGTTGGTGGTTTCTCTTGCTGTGCAAAAGCTTTTTAATGATGAGATCCCAGTTGTTGATTCATTGTGATAGTTTCTATGCAGTTAGGGTTCTATTCATAAAATCTTTGCCTTCACCAGTGTCTTCAAGAGTTCCACCTATTCTATCTTCCATATTTAATGTTTCTGTTTTAATATTTAGATCGTTGATCCATTTCAAATTTAGTTTAGTGCATGGTGAAAGAGTCTAGTTTTAATCTTCAGCATGTGAAAAGTCAGCCTTTCCAGCACCATTTAGTAAAGAAGCTATCTTTCTTCCAGTGAAGGTGTTTGGCCCCTTTGTCAGAGATAAGGTGGCTGAGTATGTCTGGAGTTGTTTCTGCATTTTGTTTCTTGTTAAGTTTTAAATTACATCTTCAATTTCATTGACTAGTAATGGTTTATTTAGAGTTTTTATATATTCTTGATTCAGCTTTGGTAATTTATTTGCATTTAGGAATCTGTCCATTTCTTCTGCATTTTCCATCTTAATTAGAATACAGTGTCTCAAATTAGGTTTTGATGATCTTCTGGATATCTGCAGGATCTGTTGGGATTTCCCCCTTTCCATTCCTTATTGGATAGATTTAAGTCTTTTCTTTCCTTTTTTTGATAAGGTTGGATATGCGTTTGTTAATTTTATTTAATCTTTCAAAGAACCAACTCTTTGATTCATTGATTATTTGTGTTGTTTTCTTAGTTTCCATTGCATTAATTTCTGCTCTGATCTTTATAATTTCCTCCTTCATACAAGCTGTGGGCTTAACTTGCTCCCTTTTCTAGAAGCTTGAGCATTATACCCCAGAGGGCTGGCTGGCTGGAAGACAGTCTGTGCTCCATGCCCCTCCATTACATCCAGAATGCCACGGCCAGCAGGAAGGCAATGAGTTTGCAATGCGGGCCTTCTACATGACATCCTGGAGTGCGGGCTGGCTACAAGAGTGTAAGACCTATGGGAACTCCCACGACCCAGGACAACATCCCAGTGCACAGAGACACACACACACATGTCTGGAGGGCGAAGTAATCAGTGAGGTCAGTAATGTGGAAGCATCTGAAGTAGCAGCAAGGAGACAGCAGTTGGACTCTGGAGAACTCTACTGACAGAAGACCAGTCCCAGCCCCCACATCCAGAGGCCATGATCAGCTCCATACCCAGTACATCTCTGGGATGCAACATGGACATCATCACAGAACTGTAAATACCAGAAGGTATGTCCTTGGGATAGCTATGAAGAACCAAGTACATCTGGAGGACATCCCTGAGGAAAGAACATCTTGTTTTCTCCCTGAGAGAGGCCTCAATGCTAGTGGTAAACCTATCTATCATGGGAGGCTGGTGGACATCAACATAAAAGCCAAAATAAAAGAAAAAAGAGAAGGTGGAGAATAGCCAGATGCAGAGGTGGGGTGCAGTCCCAGATCCCCAGCCCACCCAGGATAGGCCTGGAACTCAATGAGATGGATGAAGTTGGAAGTCAAACACTGGAATTTTCTGAAATGATAACAACAGAAGTGAAAAAAAACAAGTGGAAAAGGGTATAGAGAAAATGATCTTTCAGGTACAAAAAGAAATGATGCTTAAAATCAAAGATATTAGAGAAGACACAAATAAAAGAACAGATGAGCTTAGAAAAAGAAACAAGCCTGGCCTTGTGGCACACACCTTTAATCCCAGCACTCGGGAGGCTGAGGTAGGTGGAGCATTGTGAGTTTGAGGCCAGCTTGGGCTACAACGCGAGCGCAAGACTGGCCTGAGCTACATAGTGTGACCCTGCCTCAAAAAACTAGGGCTGGCAGTTTGGCTCAGTGGCTTAAGCGCTTGTCTGGCAGGCGTGAGGCTGTGAGTTCAATCCCTGGTGCCCCCCCCCAAAAAAAAGAACAACATAGGAGAGAGAGAAAATCCATGAAACAGATCTAAACAGAGATCCAGGAGTTTAAAACCTCCACTGAAAGTATATGCAACAGATTGAATGAAGGAAAGGATAGAATTTCAGATCTCAAACAGAATTGCAGCTAGTGATTATGAAAGAAAAATATCCTAAAAAGCCGGGCGTGGTGGCGCACGCCTTTAATCCCAGCACTCGGGAGGCTGAGGTAGGAGGAGCATTGTGAATTCGAGGCCCGCTTGGGCTACAACGCGAGCTCAAGGTGGCCTGAGCTACATAGTGCGACCCTGCCTCAAAAAACTAGGGCCGGGAGTTTGGCTCAGTGGCTTAAGCGCCTGTCTGGCAGGTGTGAGGTCATGAGTTCAAGCACTGGTGCTGCAAAAAAAAAAAAAAAAATCCTAAAAATAGCAAGAGATGAGAAATCAATCAATAGCTACAAAACAAAGGAAAGAAGAATAACACAAGACTGACTGGGGTCAACAAGAAAGCTGGAGACAGCAAAATGCCATAACAACCATAAATACATATGCACCTAATACAGGAGCACCCAACTGTATAAGACAGCTATTGGTAGACATAGAAAATCAAATAAGCAGGCCAGGGTTATACTTCAGTGGCACATGAGGTCATGAGTTTGATCCCTGGTACAAAAGAGAAAAAATCAAGTAGTAACAGGAGACCTTTAATATCCCCTTGTCACAGAGAGATCAAATAGACAGAAAATCAGCTAAGAAATATCAGAGCCAAACCAAACCTGTGAACAAATGGACTTAATAGTAAGAAGCCACTCTGCAAGGCCACATACCAGCAGCCCAGAGAGATCCAGCAAGCCCAGCACAGGCCCAGAGAAGAAGCCATGCCCCGAGGCCCTACCATCATCAGGGGAGTATCAGTGAACCATCACCCTGTGCTTTTGTACCACTCCAGGAAGCCTAGATCGGAGGAACCCAGGTACCTAGTCCAATCCCCTACACTGAGGGACTGGCAGCAAATGTAGGAAATGTCTGGGACACAGGTTTGGAGAAACAGGAAAATGTCAAGATGAAATACAATCTCAGACCTCCAGCCTACACAGAACAAGTTCAGGAGACAGACATAGTAGAAATTAGAAGTCACACACCTGAAATTTCTAAAAAGAACAACTGAAGTAAAGAAGCAACTTAGTTCTTGTATTGTTTGGCTAAGTTTATATGCCTGTGTCTGATGGTCTGGACATCTATTTTGAAGATAACAAGAGACATGGTAGCCATTGTTGATTTTCTATTATCTTGTTTTGAAGACCTGTATCACTTCCATTGTTTTGTTTTGATTGGCCTTATTCTCTCTCTCTCTCTCTCTCTCTTTTTTTTTTTTTTGCGGCACTGGAGATCAAACTCACAACCTCACACCTGCCAGACAGGCACTTGAGCCATTGAGCCAAATTCCCAGCCCTAGTTTTTTGAGGCAGGGTCACACTATGTAGCTCAGGCTGGCCTTGTGCTTGTATTGTAGCCCAAACCAGCCTCAAACTCACAACGCTCCTCCTACCTCAGCCACCCAAGTGCTGGGATTAAAGGCGTGCTCTACCACACCTGGCTTGGCCTTATTCTCTTTAAAATAAAAAAATTAGAAGCTTGAGGTTCAACAGTAATTTCTGTATTTGAGCTTGCTCTATTTTTTTCTTTTCTTTTTCTTTTTTCTTTTTTTTTCTCGGTACTGGGGATTGAACTCAGGACCTCACGCTTGCCAGACAGTGCTTATGCCATTGAGCTAAATCACCAGTCCTGCTCTGTTTTTCTAAAATAGGTATTCACTGCTACAAATTTTCATTGTAGTACTGATTTCATTGTGTCCAATAAGTTCCAGTATATTGGCATTATCATTTAACTGTAGAAACTGTTGAATTTCTTCTTTAATTTCATCTGTGGTCCACTGGTTGTTCAGGAGGGTATTAATTTCCATGTGTCTATGACAGTCTTGTGGGTTGTTTTTTTTTTTTTTTTTTTTTTTTTTTTTTTTTTTTTTTTTTTGCAGCACTGGGGATGATTGAACTCACAACCTTGCGCCTGCCTGACAGGCGCGTAAACCGCTGAGCCAAACTCCCGGTCCTGGTTTTTTGAGGCAGGGTCACACTGTGTAGCTCAGGCCGGCCTTGCACTCGCTTTGTAGCCCAGGCCGGCCTCGAACTCACAACACTCTGCCTACCTCAGCCTCCTGAGTACTGGGATTAAAGGCGTATGCCACCACTCCTGGCTTGTCTTGTGTTTTCTATTATCACTGAGTTCCAATTTCATTGCACTATGATGTGATAATATGCACAGGATAACTGCAATTCCTCTTCATTTACTTAAGCACATTCTGTGAGCTAGTATGTGGTCTATTTTGGACTATGTCCAGCATACAGCTAACAAGAATGTATATTCTGATGTGGGGTGGAACACTCTGTAGATGTCTACTAAGTTCAAAAGTTTGGTTCTGTTCTAATATTTCACTGTCATTTTTTTGTTTTTTGTTTTTGTTTTTTTTGTCTAGTTGATCTGTCTATTTATGACAGTGGGATATTGAGGTTCCCCATTATCATTGTATTGGTGCTTATTTGACTTTTCACATCTGTTAATAATTGTTTTATGTAGTTGGGTGCACTGGTATTTGGTGCATGTGTATGTTTTTTTGTACCAGGGATTGAACTCACAACCTTGCACCTGTCAGGCTGGTGCTTACACCACTAAGCTAAATCCCCAGCCCAATTTTTTGAGACAGGGTCTCACTATGCATTTCAGGCTGGCCTTGAACTCACTTTGTATCCCAGGCAGGGTTCAGGCTGGCCTTGAACTCACTTTGTAGCCCTGGTCTCAAACTCACAACTATCTTCCTGCCTCAGCCTCCCAAGTGCTGGGATTACAGGTATGTACCAGCATGCCTGGCTGTGGTGCATGTGTATTTATGATTGTCATCTCTTTCTCTTGGATTATTCCCTTTACAAGGATGTAGTGACGCTCTTTGTTTCTCACAATCAGTCTTGGCTTGAAATCCACTTTGTCTGTAAATGGAAGCTTTTTCTGGGTTACTGTCACATGTGATGTTGTTTTCCATTCTTTGACTTTCAGTCTATGAATTTCTTTTTGAATTAAATGTGTTTCTTGTATGTTAGATCTTGCTTCTTAATCCATTCTGCCAGTCTGTTTCTTTTGATTGGTGAATTGAGACCATCAACACTGATGGTTATAACTGATATGTATTGACTTATCCTTGTCATGTTATTTTTCTGTTGTCAGCTCCCTTTTTTAAACTGCTTGTCTTGCCTGGTAGATTCATTCTGTTGAGATTCACAGAATTGTAATCCTTGTTATCTCTTTCTAGAATGTTCTTCAAAACATTTTGGAGTGCTGGTTTAGTGTTCATTAACTTCCTCAGTTGTTCTTTGTTACGAAAGTAGTTCATTTCTCCATCAATTTTGGAAGATAGTTTTGTGATGCATATCAATCTGGGTTAGAGGCTGGTTTCTTTTAGGGCTTGAAATACTTCACTCCAAGCTGTCCTTGACTTGAGGATTTGTGTTGAGAAGTGTGCTGTGATTCTGATGGGCTTTCTTTTATAGGTGATTTGTTTCTTTTCTCTGGCAGTTTTTATTTTATTTTATTTTATTTACTTTTGTACTAGGGACCAAACTGACAACCTCATGCTTTCCAGGCAGGCACTTAGGTCACTGAGCTAAATCCCCAGCCTCTCTAACAGATTGTAATACTCTGTTCTTGTGTTGAATTTCTAGAATCTTGACTATTATGTGCTCTGCTATAGATTTTTTTTTTAATTATGGCTAATTGGAGTCATATATACCTCACTTATCTGTATGTCAAATTCTTTTTCCCTGCCAGAGAAGTTTTCTGCCATGACATTTGTGAACAGGTTTTTTATATCATTTGTGCTATCTCCCCTGCTTCCTCATTGACTCTGATCCATTTTATGTTATTCTTTTTGGCATTATCTAGCAACTGCTGGAGTGATTCATCATGGTCCCTTGCTATTTTCAAGAAATGTTTCTTTTCCTAATTGCTAACTACAATCCTGTCTTATATTCTTATATATCTGAAATTCTGTCCTCATATTGGTTGATTCTGCTGTGTACACACCTTTTTTTTTTTTTTTTTTTTTTTTTTTTTTTTTTTTTTTTTTTTTTTTTTTTTTTTTTTTTTTTTTTTTTTTTTTTTTTTTTTTTTTTTTTTTTTTTTTTTTTTTTTTTTTTTTTTTTTTTTTGTAGTACCAGGGATCAAACTCAAAACCTCATGCTGGCCAGGCAGGCGCCGTGTCACTGAGCTCTATCCCCAACCTGCTGTGTACACTTTCAATAGAATTTTTAGTACCAGGGATTGAACTCACGACCTCACACTTGCAGGCAGGCACATATGCTGCTGTGATAAATCCCTCAATAGAATTTTTAATCTCCTTGATACCTGTTTGAATCTATTTCATGGATTTTCTTTCTTTCCTATGTTGGGAATTCGTAGTTTCCATCATTTTCCTAAGCTCCTCTTTTTTTTTCCTGTATCTGCTCTAGAGTCAGTAAGCATATCTTTTATTACAGCCACCATCTCTATAGTTATCTGAGAAATTATTTTGATTTGATTTTTTCTAGAGCCTCATTCATCTGCTTTGTTATTTTCACTGTTACCACTTCAGAGAGTCCAGATGGGTGGCTTTTAGATTTTTCCACCTCATTACCCCCTGGGTTTGCCTTTGAGAGTTGGAAGTCTCAGTCTGTGTCTTAAGTGTCTTCTCATTTTCTTTTTTCTTTTCTTTTCCTTTTTCTTTCTTTTTTCTCTCTGTCTCTCTCTCTCTTTCTTTCTTGTTTAATTCCTGGGTTGATGCTTGTAAATTGTCTATGGTTGCTAGTATTTAGAATCTTTAGGAAATGACTACTTCTCAGAGGTGTCTTCCAGGTATAGCTGGCTTTTGGGTTTTGAACCTGTTGCCAGATCCCACCTCTTCAATTTACTAGGGATGAGATGTTGCTGCCTGCTTACCCCAGCCCCTAGTTTTTTGCCACTGACCTATAATATTTTTTCTGACCCTTAGGCAATCTCAGTCTTGGTGTCCCAGAAAGAACAGCTGGTTATAACAATTATGTCACTTTGGCTAAAATGGTACAATCAGCAATAACAATAGCATTAAACACAGCCTATAAAATGACAAACTGAGATAACTATTAATTTTCCACTTTAAGCATATGAACTAGATTTGTCATTATATGACAAAATCTAAAATGAATCAGAAAATTCTATACAGTAAATAAGTCCTCAATATAGTAATTTTATTCCCAGGGAAGAAAATTTAAAAGGGGTAAGGGGAAAAAAACAGAGAAACAGAAGAGGAAGGGATTAACAGTAAGACTGAATGACAAAGGAAAATCGCACAATCTTTGAAAAATTGGTGCAGATAGGAAGAGAGAAGGAAGAAATAAAAACAGAAAAACAACAAAAAAACTAGAAACCATGTTCACCCTCATATCAAAACAAGAACAAACAATGAAAAAAGAAAAAAAAAAGTGTCCACTTCAAGGTGTGTCTCTGCTGTCACTGGTAGACAACATGGGCAGACAGAGTCCAGATCCAAGTTGATTAATCCCAGCAGGCTGCACCTTTAGTTTCAGTAAAGTTCTGTCCATGAGGCTGGCCCAGACCCATTCAGCCTACAGCAGTTTATGCACCTCCTGTCAGCTTGAACTTGGCTCCCTGCTGGCTCAAACTCAGCTCTCTGACCCCAACACTGGGAGCTGCTAGATGGAGCCAGCAGCTGCTCTGAGTTCCGAGCTCAGCTGGTTCCTCTACAAGATGGCTCCTGGCTCCTTGCCCTCTCCAGGGGGACATTTGAACCCAAATAACTCACCAGCCACTGCAGTCTGCTGCACCCACTGCTCTGTACTGCTGGTGTGTTTCTCTGTAGAGGCCTCTGGGGTCTCCAGTGGTCACTGTGCATCTGCAGGCTTGAATCACCCCTCACACACAGTGAGTCCAGGCTCAAGGAGAAAGTGCCCCCTGCCATCTCCTTCTTTGTTGAAGTTTCTCTTCACTGTCCCCGTGGGCCTCAATTTTCTTTGGGGGGGGGTGTGCCGGGGATCAAACTCATGACCCAGGCAGGTGCTTGTGCTGCTGAGCTATATCCCCTGCCCTTGGGCCTCAATTCTTGCTTCAGATCCTTCCTAGGTCTCAGGAACCTACCTCGTTCCTTCTTCACATTGCTATATTTCAGTGTCTGGACACCAAATCTCGAAGAGAGTCTTTATCTGTTACTCACCACACAGCCATCTTCCTGGAAGTCTCTTCACCAAAACTTCAACAAGGTTATTTATCTTTTTATTGTTAAGTTATAAGAATTCTTTGTGTTGGCGTAGGCCTGTAATTCCAGCACTCTAGAGGCTGAGGTAGGAGGATCACCAAGAGTCTGAGGTCAACATGGGATACATATAAGACCCTGTCTGAAAAAAAAAAATCTCTTAATGCTGGATACAAGACTTATCAGATAAGTGATCTGCAAATATTTTCTCCCAGTTGGAGGATTGTCTTTTTACTTTTTTATGGTATCTTTCTTAAACTCAGAAGTTTTTACATTTAGCCAGCAGCCAGGCGTGGTGGCACGTGCCTTTAATCCCAGCACTCAGGAGGCTGAGGTAGGAGGAACATTGTGAGTTTGAAGCCGGCTTGGGCTACAAAGCAAGTACAAGGCTGGCCTGAGCTACACAGTGCAACCCTGCCTCAAAAAACCAGGGCCGGGTTTGGCTCAGTGACTTAAGCGCCTGTCTGACAGGTGCGAAGTTGAGTCCAATCCCCGGTGCCACCAAAAAAAAAAAAAAAATTTAGCCAGCAATAGCGGGGCATGCCTGTAGTCCTAGCTACTTGGAGGCTGAGGCAAGAGGATCCCTTGAGTCCAGGAGTTCGAATTCAAAACCAAACTGGCAACGTAGTGAGATTGTCTCAAAAACAAAGAAGTTCTTACATTTGATGAAGTCCAATTTTTTTCCTTTGGTTTCTTGTGGATTTGTTTTTAATATTTAAGAAAGCTTTGCTGTAGTCATGAAGGTTTTCCTCTAAGTTTTCTTCTAAGAGCTGTATAGTTTTTACTCTCATGTTTATTATTAATTCACATTTTGAGTTAATTTTTACCTGGGTGAAGGTCCAACTTCACAAAAGTGTGGGTGTCCAGTTGTTAAAGAGATTATTCTTACCCCACTGAACTGTTTTGGTGGCTGGGTGTGGCCTGTTATCCCAGCACTCAGAGCCTGAGGCAGGAGGATCACTAGGAGTTTAAGGCCAGCCTGAGCCACATAGCAAGACCCTGCCTCAAAAAAACAAAAAAGGAAAAAACCACCACAAAATCACCAAACTTCTATGTTTTTTTCCTGGACACTCAGTCCTGTCCCACTGACCCATATGCTCGTGTATTCCAGGACCTGATGATCTGATTACTTAGTTCTATGCTGAGATTTAGAATTTAGGAAGCTTAAGTCCTACAACTTGGTGTGTTAAAAAATTCTTTGGTTATTCTAGGTTCAAGTTACTAATTTATACTAAAAAGCCAGCTGGGACTTCAATAGAGACTATCAAATCTGTAGATCAATTTGGAAAGTATTGACAATTGTTTATTTAGAGACAGAGCTTAGTAAGTTGCTCAGCTTGGGCTCAAAATTGTAAATTTTTTTAAAAAAATTATACAAAATACTGGGGATTGAACTTGGGGGCTTTGGACTCAGCTACATCCTCAGCCCTTCTATTTTTTGAGGCAAAGAAGGTCTCACTAAATTGCTCAGGCTGAGCCGGGTGTGGTGGCGCACGCCTTTAATCCCAGCACTCGGGAGGCTGAGGTAGGAGGAGCGTTGTGAGTTCGAGGCCTGCTTGGGCTACAATGCGAGCACAAGGATGGCCTGAGCTACATAGTGCGACCCTGCCTTGAAAAATTAGGGCCAGGAGTTTGGCTCAGTGGCGTAAGCACCTGTCTGGCAGGTGTGAGGCTGTGAGTTCAATCCCTGGTGCCAAATAAATAAATAAATAAATAAATTGCTCAGGCTGGGTTTAAACTTGCCCATCCTTCTGCCTCAGCCTCCCAGAGTGCTTGGATTATGGGAGTGCACCAGCATGCCTGGAAATGGCAGTTTTAATTAACAATATTGCCTTCTGATCCATAAACAGAGGTTGTACTTGGATTTCTTTTAGATCTCCTTAGTTTCTCCACCCCCACCCCACCCCTGACAGGATCTCATTGTGCAGTTCAGACTGGCTTTGAACTCGTGTTGTAGCCCAGGATGGCCTCAAACTCATGGCGATTCCCCTGCATTAGCTTCCTGAGTGCTGGGATTACAGGTGTGCACCACCAATGTCTGGTTCTTTAGTTTCTTTTAACAATGTTTTATAATTTTAAAGTATAGATTTTACAAGCTTTTTGTCAAATTTATTCCTATATAAAACCAGATACAGAGACACACACCTGTATGTAGTACCAGCTACTGGAGAGGCTGAGACAGGATTCCTTAAACCCAAGAATTTGAAACTCGCCTGGGCAACAGAGTAAGAACCCGAGTTGAGGGAGGGAGGGAGGGAGAGGAAGACAGAAAGAAAAGAAAGAAATTTTGTCTTTTTGATGCAATATTAAATGAAGTTGTTTCATTCAACTTCTCAAATTCCTCATTGCTAGTGTATAGAAATGTAATTAATTTTGCATTCCTGAAACTTTGCTGACCTCATTTATTACTTTTTTTTTTTTTTTTTTTTTTTTGCGGCACCGGGGATTGAACTCACAACCTCACACCTGCCAGGGCAGGCGCTTAAGGCACTGAGCCAAACTCCCAGCCCTGGTTTTTTGAGGCAGGGTCGCACTATGTAGCTCAGGCTGGCCTTGTGCTTGCGTTGTAGCCCAAGCCGGCCTCGAACTCACAACGCTCCTCCTACCTCAGCCTCCTGAGTGCTGGGATTAAAGGCGTGCGCCACCACGCCCGGCTTCTTCATTTATTACTTCTAATGGTCTTGTAGTGGATTTCTTGGCATCTTTTATATACAAGGTCATGCACAGAGAGCAGTAGTTATATATCTTCCTCTCTGACCTGGATGCTTCTTCTGTTTCTTAATTGCTCTGGCTGGACCCTCACACGATGGTGAGAAGTGTGAGGGCAGGTGACTTTGTCCTCTCCAGCTGTCCTCCAGCTGTGTGTTGTCAGTGTCATTTCTGTGGGCGCCATTTATTAGGTGAAGGTTCCCTTCTATTCCTAGTTTATGTGTTGAATTTCATCAAAATGTATCTTCCATCTATATTGAGATGATCGTTATTCTTTCATTAAAGAACAAATACTTTCCTTGCTGGGCACTATGGTTTGGGCTGGCAGGGTCCCCCAAAGGCCCATGTGTCATGGCATGGACCCAATGGCAGTGCTGGGTGGTCCCAAGGGCTTGGCTTAGCCTTCACATGAGTAAATCCACTTTACCCCCAGTCTTCTCTGGATGCAAACTGTCGGGTGCAGTTCCTTTATTTTGACATGTTACAACTGTGGTTCCACTTCCTTCTGGCCCCCATGGTTTCTGGTGAGAAATTCACAGTTGTTCAGAGTTGTTCCCCGACAGGAAGTATGTTGCTTTTCTCCACTGGCTCTTACAGTGCTTACGGTCTTCAGTTTTCTACCCGTAGTCGCTATAGCTCAAGTCTTGGTGTGCCTCTGTGTCCAATAGGGGCACCACCGGGAACAGGAAGGCACCCATTGCTCGTGGAGCTGAGTCCAGCTGGCCTTTCTCAGCCATGGGTCCAGGCCTGAGGCTTGTGCTTGGGGGAGCCAGCCCTGCTGTGGCCTGAACGTTGCTTCCTTTGTTCTCCACTCTACTCCTTGTGAGCAAATGCTTGTCAGGCTGTGGCCGGATTCAGAGGCCAGGTCTCCCTCCCCATGCCCCAGTGACAGCAAGGCCAGCAGGGCCTAAACCTGGTGTTGCCCCCACCCTCCTACACCCTGCAGGCCTGCGCCCTCTTCTCACCTGATGAGGCACCGTGGCCCCCTCCAGGGAGCCCAGGGCCTGCTGCCTGCACAAGGGTGAACACACCACACTTTGGGACATGGAGCCACCTCTGCAGTGTGCCCCATCCCAGTTCTGGTCCTTGCTGGCTCTGCAGCCCGGAGAAGTCCCCCAGGTGGGCTTGTCACCAAGTCTTTGGGTCCTGCCATTTCCTCCCAGATGTGCCCTCCAGGGTTGTCCCTTCCTTTTGCCCCTCTGGGGAAACAGCTGTCCCCTGCATCCTGGCAGCTCCCTGCTTTCCAGCATCGTCCTGCTGCAGGGCAAATGAACCAATCTGCAGTGCACTTCGGGGACGGAAAGTGGACAGCATCCCCGGGAAAGTGGCTGCGGTCAGGACAGGTGGAGAGTGCCGCTGGGAGGGGCAGCCACCCGTTCACAGGACGTTCCCCCAACTCTGCTCAGGACACCTGGACAGCCGTGGGCAGCGGCACCTCACAGCCAGGCCAAGGCTCCCCACTCTCCTATTGCCAGAGGGAGGGGCAGGTGTGGTTGCTGCTCCCCACCTGTGACCGACCGGTCCCCAGACCTGAATGCAGAAGGCCTGGGGCTACACCTAACCACAGTCATAGGCTCCCACAGGCATCGCCATGCAAAGCTGCCACAGAGAGGGTGACCAGGGTGCCCAAGGAAGGCCCTACCATGTGCCCCATCACAGCTGGCAGGGTGACACCACAGAGTAGGGACACTCAGCAACAAGCAATTATGCATATATACTTGCCCGTACATGTGACGCTGCAAGCTTACATGTACACGGGGAAAGCTGTGTGCACAGATGCATGCTGCTGACGTACACATTTACCACAGCAACAGACTCGCAGACCCATATGCATGGGAGGCAGGAGGTTCTCCTTGAGTTCAAGGCCAGCCTCAGTCAGCTACATAGTATGCTTGAGGCCAGCCTGAGCTACATAGCAAGACCTTGTCTCATAAATAAGTAAGACCAGGAAGAGCACAGTTGTAATCCTGGCATTCTGGGAGGCTGAAGCAGGTGGACTGCAAGTTTGAGCCCAGCCTGGGCAACTTACCAAGACCTTGTCTCAAAATAAAAATCTGAAAAAGGACTAAGGCTGTAGCTCAGTGGCAGAGAGCCCACCTAGCCATGTAAGAGGCTTAGTACCAGAGAGTGACTGGGAGGTGGGCTGAGTGTCTTCGTGACTCTGCCCTTGCCGTGCAGGGCCAGTGGGGTCACAGAGAGGGTCCAACCTCAAGGAGTCTTTCCTGAAGCCCACACACTACCAGCCCGTCCTCCCCCGGGCCTGACTTCTGCCCTTCATCCTGGCCCTGTTCGGGCCCTGCGTGCCAGCTGGTGATGGCCGTGTCACCTGAGCCCAGGCCAGGCTGGTGGTGGTGTGGCTATTTTTAAGTCCTGCTCCTCAACCTGTACCCCACCCCCACAGCACGGCTCCTACTGGCCACCTGCCCCTCCCAGAGTGCTGATTGGCAGTTGGTGGGGGTGGGTCATGGATGGGGTCTGGGCATATATAACGCAGGGATGTGAGGGAGGTGGCTGTCGCTGTCTGGAGCCGGGTCACTCTGCCAGCATGGCCACCCACCGTGTGGTGATGGTCCGCCACGGTGAGAGCTCATGGAACCAGGAGAACCGGTTCTGCGGCTGGTTCGACGCGGAGCTGAGTGAGAAGGGGGCCGAGGAGGCCAAGCGGGGGGCCCTCGCCATCAAGGAGGCCAAGATGGAGTTTGACATCTGCTACACATCAGTGCTAAAGCGGGCCATTCGCACCCTCTGGACCATCCTGGACGGCACGGACCAGATGTGGCTGCCTGTGGTGCGCACCTGGCGCCTCAACGAGCGCCACTACGGCGGCCTCACAGGCCTCAACAAGGCGGAGACAGCTGCCAAGCACGGAGAGGAGCAGGTGAAGATCTGGAGGCGCTCCTTTGACATCCCGCCGCCCCCCATGGACGAGAAGCACCCCTACTACAGCGCCATCAGCAAGGTGGGCCGCTGGGAGGGCCCTGGGGAGCCACAGGGCTGGGAGCCCAGGGAACAGTGGGAGCCCGGTGTCCAGCCAGGAAGTGGCAGTGTCCTTGCATCCCCCAGGACCGCCGTTATGCGGGACTGAAGCCAGGGGAGCTGCCCACATGTGAGAGCCTCAAGGACACCATCGCCAGGGCCCTGCCCTTCTGGAATGAGCAGATCACCCCCCAGATCAAGGCCGGCAAGAGGGTGCTCATTGCGGCCCACGGCAACAGCCTGCGGGGCATTGTCAAGCACCTGGAAGGTGAGCCCAACCTCGGGGATGTACCAGGAGGTGGGGGACAGTTGCTCCACCTCCTTCCTGAGCCCCCACGATGCAGCTTAGCAGATGCGAGGAGTCAAGCAAGGCCCAGGATGGGACAGGTTGAGACCATTTAAGAAAGATTGATTTGTGGCTTCTGTGCAGGGTGTTGCTGGAGACGGTGCTGGGCTGCCGAGCAGAGGCGGGTGGGCATCAAGTGGCGTCCAGCCCAAGGACACCCAGCCTGAGGGGCCAAGCCTGGGCCCTGGCTCCAAGTCCTGGTGTGCTGTGGGACCCTGCACAGCCTACCACAGAGCTTGTAGGGCTCCTCCCTGTACTTCCTGCCTCTCAATGTGGGGTTCAATATGAGCAGAGCCCTGCACCCCACACCTCCTCTAGGCAGAGATAAACAGTCAGAGGGGTGCAGAACTATGGGGCAGCCGGGGACTCCAGGCTTAAGGGGGGGCTCCCACTAAAGACCAAGGTGGGCTGACCAACAGGCTACATGGGCATGGGGAGCCCCAAGCGACCCTGTCCTCTGCTGTGACTGACACGGGGCTGTCTAAATTAGCCTCTGCATGACCTTTACACTTGCTGGAGCACAGTGAGGGAGTGGGTTGCCCTGGACCTGTCCTGGTACACTGATGGAGACACACTGGGGACCTGGCTGGGGAGCCCAGGGTGTGACAGTCCACCCTGTCTTCTGCGGAAGAGGCACGAAGGCAAGCCTGACCTCAGAGGGAGAGGGGTGCCCTGACTCCGGGGATCATTCCCAAGGCCACACCGGCTTCTTCAGGGCAGGGTGGCGCCAACAGCAAAGGTTGTGCTGCTATTCTGGGCGGGGGTGCCAGGGCAGGCGGGTCGGGTTTCCACTGAGCCCCTGCTCAGAACTTGGAAACCGAATGGCCAATATCCCTCTCCGTCTGGCCACTTTACCCAGGCCGAGACCCGGACAGCACCAACTCAGGTCACAGCTGCTCTCGAGGGTGAGGGCTGGTCGTCCCCAGGCTATTTCTGTAGGCCACACAGTCTCTGCCTGACCTTTAGGTGCATGGCTGTGCCTTGTTCCTGGGACTAGGTTGGCACTGTGGGGGACCCAGCCCTGGGTCCACAAAGGCTATGGTGCCCACTGCACGGCCGGGTAGCTAAGGATGCTGCTCCCGGGTGCAGGGATGTCGGATCAGGCCATCATGGAGCTGAACCTGCCCACGGGGATCCCCATCGTGTATGAGCTGGACCAGGCGCTGAAGCCCATCAAGCCCATGAGGTTCCTGGGAGATGAGGAGACGGTGCGGAAGGCCATGGAGGCCGTGGCAGCCCAGGGCAAGGCCAAATGAGGGTGATAGGGGCAATAAAGCAGCTCTGCACACCACCTTGAGTCCCGCGTGGCCAGGTGTGCCAGGTACACGACCTGCCCAGCTTGTGCCACGACCCGGGGACCCTGGCACTCCCACCCCTACATCACTAGGGCAGCAGTGCAGCAACCACCCTGGATGTCGGGCTGAGTCACTCAGCCCTAACCCACAGCCTGTGCCCGCCTGCGTGTGGGTACCCATGAGGCCAGGGGCTTTCAAGGCCTAACAGCCCTGGCTGGCAGGGCCTCCAGCCTTTCGGAGAAGCCCAGCAAGGGGCGGGAAGGGGACCGCCTGGGCTTGGCCACTGCTTGGTGTCCGCCTGCACCCACCTCCCCTCCACTACACGCTAGGCCACACGGCAGAGAAGAGCAACTTCAGTTGCATCCAAAGGTCCATGCCTCACTGGCCATAAGCGGGAGGGCACCTGTGTGCATGTGCCCCACGCATACACACCATACACATGCACTCCCTCCACAGACATCCTGGGGCCCAAGGCAGATGCAGCCCCCAGGTGGGTCTATTCCCACACAGCCCTGAACCAGGGCCTGGGGACCACACCACAACTCTTGGATTTGTTCTTCAAGTCTTGGATGGGCTAGGACAGAAAACAGGAGGCAGCAGGCACGGGCCACCAGAACCCAGCCCCAGCTGAGGCGCACACTGGGCCGGCAGACGTCGAGTGAGCCACACGGGACACACTGCATCTTTTTGATTTTTCACACATCCAGAGATGGGAGCCTGGTCTTTCCACCACCACTTCCTGTGGCCCGGACACAGGGACACAGAAATGGGGTGCGGTAGGGCAGGCTCGGTAAGACTACCTGCTGCTCGCTGTAGTCACGGTCCACTCTGACTTTGGTCACACACCCTGCTAAAGGCAACTAAATTCACTGTTCCCAAGGGTCATTCTAACAGCAGAAGCCACCACCCCTTAGAGGCCCGAGAGGAAAAAAAAAGGCAAATTAGAAGGTGGCCTCCAGGTGCCCCTGCTCAGAACTCGCAGCTTATGGTGTCCCTGGGCAGGGGTCACCTGGGAATGGCCACAGATGTGCTTGGCTCAGCCTCCCCTGGGCCCAGGGCCAGGCTGGCAGGCAGCCTTGGAGGCTGCAGCAAGCGTGTCTGGGGCTCACTGGGTTATTGCTGCTTCAGGGGGACAGAGCCTGGGCCACCCAGGCGGAGGGCATCCCACGGCCTCGTCCTCCTTGGTCCTGTCCTGGAGATTCCCAGCGTTAGCTTTGGGGCCTCCTCTCCCCATGACCAGGAAGCCTCAGCTGGGTGGGGACGGGGACCAGGCTCCCCTCACTCAATGAGCTCCACGTAGTTGGCAGGGAACATGCCAAAGTGGCCGTCGGGCCCGAAGCCACGCCACCAGCCTTCATCAATCACCTCGATGCCCGTGATGAGGTTCTCAGGGTCAAAGGAGATCTCTGTGTCGTCGGCTGCAAGGAGGGCAAGCCCAGGTGCTGCACCAGGGTCTTCACCCTTGCTGACCACCCCCAGCACAGCTTCCTACAGGGCCCCCTTTCTGTGGCCAAGGCCTGCCCGAGAGAACTGTGAGCCAGTGTCCAGGGCCAGCTCTCCCACCTGCAGTCTGCCCAGGCCATGGGGGGACCTCAGAGCCAGGCTCCCACCCCAAATTCACCTCCACCTCAAGTCTCCTCCCCCACCCCCCACCCCCAGTGCTGATCCTCAGTCCCAGGAGCTCGTTCCCCACCCGTGGGACCTGTGGCTGGGCACTCACCCGCCTGGTAGTCGTACAGTGCCCGGGCACACAGCCCCTGCCCGCTGAGCCCCTGGCCCTGCAGGTAGTGGTCAACGTGCTGAGAGCCGGCGCCTTGCTGTTCCACCTGTCAGGAGCGAGAGGGGACATCACCCGGGCTCAGGTTTCACACCCGGCTCAGGTTGGGGCATGGCTGGCTGTGATACTGCGGGTGCCGCTGCTCCCACACACCCACAGCACGGCCACCTCCCCGAGGCAAAAGACAGTGTGCAAGTCCCTCCACGCAAGGCCTGCAACAGCCACACAGCACTGGTCCACGCAACAGCACTGGGCTTCTGCAATGTCAAATGAGAACACCCAAGGACCCCCAATCCCACAGTGTGCCGTGGATACCCAGGCCCACGGCCCTCGCTGTCCCAGCTGCGGGGGGACCCACCAGTGGCGGCTCCTCGTAGAGAGCCTCCTGCGCCGGGGGCTCCTCGTACTCGGCTTCCTCCTCGGCCTGCACCGCACGCGGAGGGCTGCTGGGTGCCGCCTCCTCACAGACATCTGTGCAGAGGACACGGCACGTCTGCCTTGCCTTCCCGCCACCTCCCTCCCACTGCTGTCCCTCCCAGGGCCCCACGGGTGACAAGCGCCTTGCCTGTCCTGGGCCTCGTGGCGGCGGGAGCTGGCTCTCTGCCAAGCGACACCTCTGGCTGCGTGAGCTGCTTCTGCAGGAAGGGGCTCCGCAGTTTGCCTGCAAAGCCACACGCGCTTCAGAAACCCACCTGCCCTCTGCACCTGCCTGGCACCATCACCAGCGAGGTCAAGGGCCCCGGCTGTGCTCCTTGCTCGCTCAGCCCTGGCCATGCTGACACGTGTTGCCAGCCTCAAGGGTCCTGCACAGGACTCTAGGCTCGCCTCGCCCCTCCCTCGTGGCAGAGCCCAGAGCGGGGTCGCACCTGGCTGTGTGCTAGGCATGGAGGTGGTGGACATGGCCCGCTCCTTCTGCTTGAAAATCTCCCGCGGGTGTGTGGCCTGCAGCCCTGCAGACTCCTGGGGATATAGTGATGTCATAGTGAGTTTCTCACCTCCCCACTGCCACCCAACAGGGCAGACCCTGCAGGCTGGGGAGCTCAGGGAGCCAAAGGGCTGACTGGGCCTTGCTGGACAAGGCGCCCAGCTCTCCCGCCCACCGGTGCCTCTGATGCACCCACGTGCACCCCAGGTTTGCTCCATGGGCCTGGGCTGAGTGCCGATCCGAGATGTGACAGGGATGCATCCAGACCTGCGAGACCCAGGATGAGGGCCAGGCCCACTCACCCGCTCCTCTCTGCTCCTCGAGGCCACTTCCTGCGGCTGCTCGCATGTCCTGCTGGGAAGGCCAGGGTGGGGACAGCTGAGGTGCTCAGTCTCCCTGCCCCGAAGGACTAAGCTAGTACCCAGGCCAGCTCACCTCTGGGGCCCTGCCCCGCTCTGCTGCTCTTGGTAGCGCTGCTCCCGGCGGGCGGCCTCCTGCAGCTCCCGCTCCCGGCGCTCCTGCTCCAGCCGCCGCTGCTCTTCTTCTGCCCGGCGCTTCTCTTCCAGCCGCCGGTTCTCCTCCTCCTTCTGCAGGGACAGTGGCCAGCTCAGCCTGTGCCGCCCCGGTCTCGTGGGTCCAAGGTCGCAGCGGGACACCACAGCCTAGTGGTCCCCTGCCCCATGACTGCACCAAGCCAGCTGCACATGGTACCCCGGCCCCAGCACTCACCTCGGCTTTGGCCCAGAAGCTGTCCTTGCCAACCCGCTTGATCTCAGACATGGCATTGGTCTTCTGGTACACAGAGCCCTGCGGGCACAGCACAGGATAGGGTCTGGGTTCAGGGAGGGCCAGCCCAGGGCTGCAGGCCACTGTGCAGCCCACCCCTGCCCTCTAGGAAATGGCACTGCAAAGTCCAGAAAGAGGCCAGGACGCTGCCAGCAGGGAGCTGAGTCCCAGCACTGCTGGAAGCCTCTCAGGTGGCAGCCAGACCTCGTGTGTGGGGGCCAGGGCAGGGAGGGCCCCATCTGCAGGCTCCCGGGACCCATGGCTCCACGCAGGCTCCACCAGCTGTTGCTCAAGAATCCGCGGGAATCACCACAGAGCCACACGTCTGCACCAGGCCTCCTGCCTGTGGGTTCCAGCCGGTGCCAGGCCTGCAGGCTGGCTGGTGTCTCCCTGCGCTCAGGGGGACTCTGGGTATGGGGTCAGCTCTGACACTCCCTGAAGTCAGGCCAAGCAGCCAATGCCAGGGCCCAGCCAGGTCCCGCTTGTGTGTTGCAGGGTTACAGCTACCCTGCCAAACACGGCTGGGGTCACACGGCTCCAGAACACCCGGTACAACCAGCAGCTAGGGTTGGCGACCCCTGGCTTGGGTCCCCAGGTGACAGGTGGCAGCACTTACCACCGGGGCCTGCGGGCCTGTGTCCTGGAAGCGGCCACTCTCCCTGTGGAAGCTATAGTTGGCCCCAGAGGCCTTGGCCACCTTCTCCATGATGCACTCGGGCTCCACGTCCTCCTCAGCCCGTGCGTTGATGGTCACGTGGGCCCCCTGCACAGGCAGTGGCCCTCAGGAGACGGCTTCGGGGAAGATAGGCCCGATTCTCCCCGTCTGCACAGCCAGAGGCCCGGGCTGCCTGCCTGGCTGCTGGGAACTAGGCCCTGCCCTGCATGGTCCCTGCCGCAGCTCAGCAGTTGCCCAGGCAGCTACACACAGGCTGCAGGGAAGGCCTCCCTTCTGTCAGTGCACATTGTTTAGGGGGCCACCTGGAAACAAGCATTTTCTGCAAAAAAGCAAGTCACTCCTCTCCTCCTGAGAAGCAGGTGAGGACCTCACTCATAGCCCCTACAGAGGCCTGGAAGCCTCGCTGGGCTATAGCCCAGTGGTAGAGCGCACGCCCAGCATGCGGGGTCCTTGGGTTCTGTTCGGCACTGCAAAAGCGGCAAAGAAACCCAAAACGAAAATAAACTCTGACAAGAAGCCTGGAAGCCTCTCTGCCAGCTACCAGACAGAAAAACTGAGGCTATCCAAAGATACAGTGGCAGTGTCTCCCGCAGCAACCGAGGGGAGGCAAAGTCACCTGAGCAGTGAGCGTTGAATGACTGTCGACAAAAATGCTTTCGAAATTGAGTCCCAGTGCTGCTGTGGGACGCCTGCCATGGATACCTGCAGAGACGGGCTGCACAGGAGCCCATCAAAGGAGGCACAGCAATCTTGTCCTGTCTCCAAGTCCTGACAACCCCACTGGACTGTTTCACAGACAAGACAGGACCAGGACCCAGCCTTGCCCGCTGGGTCAGTGCAGCATGGCCCCGCACCCTGCTCCGCTGAGGCCGTCCTGCTTAGGCCACTTCCCTGCCTCCTCCTGTGCCCCTGCCAACCCCAAGGGCCAGGGCTCGCTCCTCATCCCAGCTCCCTCGCACCGTGGACCCTGGGGAATCCGATCCCTTGGCCCCTCCTGGGTGGCAGGGAGGCCTCAGCTCTCACCTTGAGGAAGTTGGCCATGGTGCTGACGTGGTTGGCGCATGCTCCCTTCCGCACATCATTCACACCCTCGCCTGTCTACAATGCAAGTAGGGCCCGCATGACCCAGGCCTCTTCCCAAGCCACCTCCCCTCCCACAAGTCCCCACGGCATCTCCCAACCCATTCATAGAGATGAGGCTGCCCTCCCACCTCGGAGTGGGGCGACGAGGCTGCTGGTGTCCACTGTGGGGGTTCTCCCAGGTTTCCCAGCCCCCAGGAGTTGTGCTCTGCACAGAAAAGCCCCTGACCCTGCAGTCCATCAGTCCCTCTATACCCTAACCCAATGGAATGGGGCAGAAATTTCCCATGACCATTTTTACTCCTTTTTGCAGGCATAATTCTGGGCTTGGAGGGTAAATTCTGTGCAGTAACAGCAGTTATTCTTTTTTTTCTTCCCCCTGAGATTGGGTCTTGCTATGTAGTTCCAGTTGGCCTTGAACTCACTATATATATAGCCCAGCTCAGGCGCTCTGCCTGCCTCAGCCTCACAAGTGCTGGGATTACAGGCATGCACAACCATGCCTGGCTTTAACACCAGTTATTCTTTAGGTCACGATGAATTCACTGACACTTCGGCTCATTTCCCAGCTCAGAGGTGTTCTGTTATCTACTAAGTCATGCCAGGAAAACACTGCTCCTGAAGTCATGTCAAAGCAGGGAAAGACAGGGGACTTTCCCTAGTCACACAGGATGAGACAGGTCCACGTACCCAGTTGATGAGGACAAACTTGGGCAGGCCAGAGTTGGGATCCTTCACCCTGCAGAAGGCGTACATCACCTTCCCGCTGTTGAGCTCCTCCACCAGCTCCTCCAGGCCACCCTCTGCAGGGTCACAGGGAAGGTCAGTGTGACTGCTGCTGGTGGCCCCCTGTCTACCCACTCCAGAGCCACCCTGGGGTGGGGCAGGTGCAGGGGGCAGAAAATGAAATCAAAATCCTGCCCCCCCACCCCCACCCCAGCCAGGCAGACTGGGCAGAACTGGCGGGACCCAGGAGTCTGCCTTGCTGACAGGCACCTCAGGTGACATTTGAGTCACCCTAGTTTAAAAACTACTCCTCTAAATCCCCAAATAACTGTGGAAATGGAAGATAAAGGTCATTTCCACTGTAGACTGGATACCAGACTTGCAAATGGCTGTCTACACCACCCGTGCTGTCACCTGGACTCCATGAAAAGCCCCGGACACACGAGTCCTCCAGACATCAGGGCCACCCTGAGGGTTGAACCTTTCAGTGTCCTACAGCTGACATTGCTCTCCCCTGCAGGGGCTGTGGCCCCCCCACCAGGCCTCCCCGCTGCGAGGAGCAGGCAGGTGCGGAGCTGCGGGCCACACAGGCCCCGAGCCATCAACATGCTGCACTCGTAGCAGAGTGCAGTGTGGCCACCCGACAAGAGCAGGAGACTCAGACTGCTGAGCCCTGCGGTTCCCAGGCAGCCGCCACATCACGTGACAGTGCCATTCAATGTAATCCTTCTAGAAAGAGGCTGAGGCCGGGAGATGAGCATGCTGAGGAAGGGCTTCCTGTCAACAGCAGCGGGAAAACCACACTTGTCTGGTCAAACAGCGAAGGTTCCAGTCGCTCATGGAACAATGAAACCAGGTCCTGCTCAGGACTGGGCGTGGGGTAGGCCAGGCACAGCCTTCAGCCTGGAGGAACCAGGGGAACCAGCTGGCGTGCAGGTCTCACCCCACCATCTCTAGCTCAGCCTACCTGCCAGTCTCTGCCCAGAGGTGGCCAGGAATTGGACACTGTCCCCCCAAGAACCCCAGTAGAGTCCCATGTCCACCTGCAGGGACACAGCCTCTCCCAGGGAGCTCTGGGGCCCTGTGTGCACATGCCCCTGGCCAGGGCAGGACATGACTGCGGGCCTTTCCTGCCCGTACCAGCCCTGAGACTGACATCGCTCAGCTGCAGCCCAAGCCACAGGTTGCCTGAGCCGGAGAGGGCAGGCGGCTGGCCCCACCCTCCCTGCGAACCTGGGACACAGCAGTGCTGCTGTGTGCCCAGGCCAGGAGGCCTGAGTAGAAGCCCAAGCCACAGGTTGCCTGAGCCGGAGAGGGCCGGCGGCTGGCCCCACCCTCCCTGCGAACCTGGGACACAGCAGTGCTGCTGTGTGCCCAGGCCAGGAGGCCTGAGTAGAACGTGTGCTTCACTCACAAACACCTGAGACCCAGGGCTTGCAGGGCTTTGGCCGCAGGCCTGCCTGGTGCCAGCCTGTACGCCAGCAGGCAGAGCTGCCCCCCTCCTACAGGAAGCGGCGTCACAGCTGAGCCGCATGCAGGGGACGCCTGCCTCCCCGAGCCCCTTCTGTCCTGCTGCAATGGCTAAGAGCCAGATGAGGGGAACCAGTGATCCTCCCAGTGCTCTCCCCTGCCTGCTGCGCACCCACCCCCTGGCACAGAGCCCACCTGGGCCACACTCACCCCCAGTGCCGGCCACGCGGATGTCATTGCTGTTGCCCTCGTAGGTGAAGAGAGCCCTGAAACAAAACGCAAGCTGGGTCAGGGGCTGGTGGCTCTGTCAGTCAGCACAGCACAGCAGCACACAGGCCCTGGCTGCCCTGCCCTGCCCTGCCGGGACTTGCGGGGCAGGTTCTGCCGCAGGTTCTGGGTGGGTGCTCCGCAGTCGACTACCCTGGGGCAGGCAACGGGGAAGCGCACAGCCACTCACAGGAAAATTTAAGCTGTGGAGTTTTAGAATGACTCTCTGCACGTTCATGTGTGAGGTGCTCATCCGGCTACAGGAGTAGGAATTTGAAAAGACAAACCATGCCTCCACATGGCTGAACCCAAAGCACCCCTACAGAGGAGGAGGAGGAAGAGGACACCCAGGCAACCTGCCGGGCTGTCTGTAAGCCCCCCCCCCCTTTTATGCAATATTGGAAGCGGAATCCAAGGCTTTGCCTACGCTAGGAAAGCACTCTACCACCGAGCCACACCCATGGCCCTCCCATAAGACTATTTGTGAGACTCTGGGAAAGATTTTGCCTTATAAACTTGTGCTCCAGTGGTAGTGAGGAAGTGTCATTAAATCTGAGCCACAGAAAGGCCTTCAACCAGAACAAAGATCACCCAAGAACATTCCACAAGTGCTGCCTGGTGTGGTGGTGCACGCCTGTAATCCCAGCACTCAGGCTGAGGCAGGAGGATAGCCTCAAGTTTGAGGGCAGCCTAGTCTACATAGTGAGTTCAAGACCAGGCTGAAGCCGGGCGTGGTGGCGCATGCCTTTAATCCCAGCACTCGGGAGGCTGAGGTAGGCAGAGCGTTGTGAGTTCGAGGCCGGCTTGGGCTACAACGCGGTGCAAGGCCGACCTGAGCTACATAGTGCGACCCTGCCTCAAAAAACCAGGGCTGGGAGTTTGGCTCAGTGGCTTAAGCGCCTGCCCTGGCAGGCGCAAAGCTGTGAGTTCAATCCCCAGTGCCGCAAAAAAAAAAAAAAAAAAAAAAAAGACCAGGCTGAATTACATAGTGAGACACTGCCTTAAAAAAACCAAAACAGAAAACAACATTCCAGAAGAGGTGGTCTCTGAGAGGCATGCTATACACGAGGCTCCCACAGTGAGTCCAGCTGCCAGCTCCAACACTACACTGAATCAGCTGCTGGTAGGTCAAAGGCAAAGGCCAGCCCAGTGTCTGTCAACTCCCAGTTAGACAGGCCGGATGGAAACTCTGCGGTAAGGTACTTGTTGGTGCCACTGAGCACTATGTATGCCTGAAAAGGACCAAAGAAATCAGATCTGGTCAGTGGTAGGGACAGGCTACAAAGAAAGAGCTGCTGCTTCCCAGGAGAGAAACTGAAATCCAACAGGAGACATACTCAGAGGCAAGACCACAGAAACAGGAGAAAGATGTAGGGCTGTGGTGGTGAACCTGCAGCAAGGATGATGCAGTTTGAGAGGTACACCATCACTGATGAAGGAGGTGGATGGAGGAAGTAGGTGTTCAGCCTGCTGCTGGAGCTCTTCAGAGGACAGACGCCCTTTTCTCTTAATGGCCATAAATCCTAGCTGCTGTGGCATGGCATGGGGACTGGCACAAGCAGCAGGGAACAGAAGTTGGGAGCTTGGCTCTCCTAAGGAGGGATCTGGCAGCTAATAAGGCCAAGCTCAGTGCCTGCTGCCTACACCTCAACTCCATTCCTTGATCCCAGGGTTCTACTCTTAACCACCTTCAAGAATGTTCCCAGCTCAGAGGCTCATTTCCGCCTTCCATGGAGTTCCACCCTTCTCTCAGGTCAGCAGAGAAAACACAGTGTGCAGGCCCAGGCATGGCAAGGACGTATGGGGCGCCACATAACTTTATCACTCCTTCCAAATATGTGTGCTGAGAACCTACTGTTTACGGTGACAGGCGGGCAGCTACGAAAGGCCCCACCCAGGGAACTGATCTTCCAACAGGAGAGACTAATCACACACCTAAAGCTAATGTCCGGTGGAGCAGGCACAGGAAGTGACGTATGAACTGCATGAAAACAAATCATGCCAGGATCTGGAGGAAGAGGGCTGGAGATAGATCCAAGATGGTGTATAGGGGGTCCGGCCTCAAGGCCTCATGCTACTCGTACTTTGTGAAACCCTTTACCAAGCTGGAGGCCACATTTTCCTCCTCTGATGGTCTCTGCTTTTTCTATATGCTCAGTCCAGCCTTCATGCGAGCATCGACTCCATGTAACAACTCCACACCAGGACTGGGGACAAAGGCAGGACAACTACATCCCTTCTAGTAAAGAGATAAAAGTGACAAGGAAACCCAGGGGAATTTCTGGCATGTGCACAGCACATATCTGAAGGAAGTGAAAGGGGAACAGGGAAAGGCGACTGGAGCCTAGATCCCCAGGGATCCAGGAAGGTGACCTCAGAGCAGAGGTGTGAAGGCCAAGGAGCCACCTGCTTGACTGGAAGTGAGCTCCAGGAGAAGCAGCAGCAAGGGGAAGGGCTCTGAAGAGGAACCAGCTCACAAGTTTGAGGAAGAGAAAGATGGCAGGGAGGGGGGCAAACAGGTGTGGCTACAGTGTGGTAAGCAGGACGGTCAGTGGGCAAGTCAGCAGGAGAGTGAGGCGCCCGGGCTTTATTTAACGTGTAACAAACAGGAAGCCACTGCAGAGTGATGGGCAGGGAAGTGAGATGGTCCAGATATTTCTCAGTTAATGAGTGGGGACTTGCCAAATGCTCTGCTGAGTAACTACATCAAATGACTGTGACAAAGAGGCACAGGCCAGGGGCCGAGAAGGAATCCCGCAGAGCTGCAGGAGCCTGGGGGTGGTAAGAGGGCGGCATGGCTGTCGGGCGATGAGTATGGTAAGAGAGCTCAGAATCCTCAGGAGGGAGACAGCAGGTCGGCCCCAGCCTGGGTGGCAGCAGGAAGCCTGCACTGCCAGCTGGTTGTGGGGCATCCTCCCAGTGACAGTTCCTGAGAAGGCAGATGCCATGGAGGTGCAGAGCAGACAAAACAGCTGAAGGGAGGTGGCTGACGCCAGCAGCAGAGCCTAGCTGGGCAACAGGAAGAGGCCCCAAGAGGACCTACAACAGGGGTAGGGGCAGGGGAGATGGCCTGGGTGCCGGCCACAAAGTGGTCCCTCCACGGCTCCATCTCCAGAATCCCTTTTCTATTCCCCAGGGTCGGTCTCCTCACTCCACTTTACTCAGCGTATTTCTCAGAAATGAAAGTGCTAAAAACTGGTCAGTGAAGACAGTTTCACCAATGAGAAAGTGAAAGAGAATTACCATATTCAGCCACACATGCTGCAGAGAGCTGATCTGTGTGGGGGCTGCCCAGGGTTACCCCCGGAAACTTACATGCAGGCTCCTGCTACTGCAAACTATAGCAGCTGCATGGTAAGACCTTTACCCTGACCGACAGCCTAGAAGATGCCCTGGGCTGGTGAAGGCAAGATGAGACCTTTTTCCTGAACAGGTGGCCAGCATCCTACTTTAATCTTCCCATGACTCTGATACAGGAAAGAGAAACCGAGGTCCCGACACCCATATTCGCAGAAAACCAGGGAGCCAGCCCTCTGGGCTGTTTGTCGGCCTCCAAGGCAAGCTCCTGTCCCCAGCCGGGGATATGGACGCCCGCAAAGGCCCTTCCCCGAATGCAGACCTGCCTGGACGGAAGGGGACTATCTCCGCTCTCTGGGTGGGGGGCTGCGGAGGCCTCTTTCCCTAGGGAGGTAGGGGACTGCAAAGACCTGGGGAGGCCGGCAGGCACCAGCGGGCCGAGCATCCTACCCGTAGCCCCGCCAGGCGGCGCGCGGCGACCAGGGCGGGTCAGCACCTCGCTGGTGCAGGGCGGGAAGCGGGGAGCCCCGCGCCCCCTGCACCCCTTACTCCTACGCCCCCAACCTTCCCTGCCCGCGGCCCACCAGTCAGTCGGGGATTTCTCGTCGACCACCAGCCCGTAGGCCTCCTGCAGCGCCGGCCCGTTCCGGCTCAGGTTCGCCGCCATAGTCCGCCCCGCGGTCTCCAGCAGAAGCTGCCGCGGCTTTCGGGCCGGCCTCCCCGGACAACCGGAAGCCCCGCCCAATGGCCGGAAGCTTCGCCTCTGACGATCGGAAGCCCAGTCCCGGAGACCGGAAGCGGAGGTAGAGGCGGTGCGGTCAGCAGGTTTGGAGTATGTTCTCTGCTGGTCAGCTCTCAGCGGTGTCACCCGGGTCACTGCTCTGACCGCTCGCACGTTTTGTTCTAATTGTCACAGTTAAAGCACTTCTTCGAGAGATCTCAGATTCACGAGACCTCCTCCGGACGGGTTTCTCCGAGCGTGCTTTGACCCTCATCAGAATTCTGATCTATGCACACATTAATGAATACGCGGATAAGTAAATGAATGCTGGATGACGATCGCACCGCAACTTTTGTGCTTCTTAACTCTCATTTGGGTTTTTACCCGAGCAATTTGGTTGCAGCCAGGTAGTGGAGGTCACAAGACAGCCCACGTCTTGTGTCACCTCCACATGGGGATGGCTGCCCTGCCAGGAAGACGCCCATCTTGCCTCTATCCGCTCACTTACAGGGAGCGCCAGTTCTTTCCATCTACAAATGTGCCGACACTTTCATCTTCCCGCCTACCTGAAGGGCAAGGAGTCAAGACAAAAGACAGCTCACCACTTCCTTCCTGGCCATCGGGAAACAACTCCATTTCCTTGGCCCCCACTACCCATCCTCGGGTTCCAGGACCCCTAGGAGATCTGGAAGCAGCTTTCAGCATTTCAGTCAAGCTCATGGGATCCTACCCTTCATTCAGGACATCTTCAGGAACTTGTTTCAATGATAATGCAAATTAAGATTGAATTTATAGACAAAAACTTTAAATGGAAGAGAGAATAGAGAAAGGGCTTCAGCTTTTGAAAGCGAATAAGCAAAGCGGGTACAGGTCTGGCGGAGATCAGACTGGTCCATTAACAGAATAATGGGTCTAGCTTTTAAGGCCTCACTGGGCTAAGTTAAAACTGGTAACTTTCCTTTGAGTCAGGAGTATTGCCCCCCCCCTTGTTTTAGAGTATTTCTTCATAGTGTGAAATATGTATTAGCAGCTATTTTTGATAATAAGAAAAGGGGATAAGGGAAGAATGCATTTCATACATTATTAGCAAGGCCAAACGGGGAGATGTCTCCACCTTCAATGGGTAAAACATTGTTATGACTGTGTCTGAATCTCCCCCCAGAGCCTCATGCAGTCATAGATGGGGCTTATTCAAGGGTGACTGGATCTAGAGTGTGTGAGGCTGGGATTGGTTCATGGTGCAATGCTAGGATGAAGAACACTAGATTCAGGATGTGAGTGCTACCTACCCTAAGTAGCCTGGATAAGATACAACAGATAGAAAGAGCTGTGGTGGTCCCTTGTTGATTTGCTTTTACCCACCATGAACTGTTTCTCCTCTGTGATGCCTGTCTGCCATGCTACCCTGCCTTGGAACCAGCTGATTATGGACTGAAACCTCTACATACTATGAGCTAAATAAACCTTTTCTCCCTTAACTTGTGGGTGTTGGGTATTCTGTTTCAGCAAAAAGTAACTAGGACACATATCACACATTAAGGTCTGAGAATCCACATCTCCTGTCCAAAGAGGGTACATGTCCTATTTCACTCTTATCTGAAATCAGGTTGTGCAGGCCAAAGGAGCAGGTCCCTATGTTCTGGAATTAGATCAGCTCAGTGTGATGACTGGTCACATCCATGCTGAGGGAAAAGCAAGAGAACCCAGGGTCCATGGAGAGAAGGCTGAAGGGTCTCTTGTGGTGGGAAGTAGGGGTGCACATAGCATCCTCCTCCTGCTCTAGTATATGAGGACCTGATTCGGCCTTGCACATTGCAATTGCTTAATCAATACTTTGATAATGCCACTTAACAGAATTAGAAAATTACTATGATAGCCAGCTTGCAGTGACAATCTTACTTGCAGAACCAGTGCCTGGAGATGAGACAGACTAGGCTGGGTGGGAGGAGCATGGTAGAGGCAGGTTCCAAGAGGCAGCTCTTATGCTCACTTTGGCGGCACATAAACAATGGGTGGCTCTATGTTGCCTCCCAACATGCAGCCTGGCTGAGCTGCTGTCCTTGAGAATGTCCTGTTGCATGCAGCTGGGTGCCATCAAGCTCACCAGTCTGGAGGTTGGGGTCTTGGGAGAACCAGGAAGGGGGAGATATATTTTTAAGAAAAATTGAGGAAGCCACTGGCTGGCCTGCTAGATTTTGCAGATTCTTGGTAGCTTTCTCGTTTTGTTGTTGTTTTAAATACAATCCATGAAAAGAGCAAAACCAGGTTACAGGGGTAATGAAACCAGCAAACTTACCTCAAGAAGTGAGGAGCAAGTCCTTCCTCTTCTCACAGGTGGACAGTAGGTGAAGGAGCAGGCCTCTAGAAGGAATGCTGCTAGAGAAGGACTATTCTTTCTGCCTGTATGGCATCAGGCTGCTATCTAGGGGTGCGGATAGCCACATCCTCCACTTTTCAGAGCATCAGCATTCATGATTAGATGCAGAACTGGTTCAGCCCTTTTCCAGCACTGCAAGGGAGGAAGTATGTGCCAGTCAAAAAACCAGCCCTGAGAAGGGAGGAGAGGTAAGTGACCATGCTGCACTCAGGACTCTGCCTCTGCCTTTCAGTACCATGGACAGACCCCAGGCAGGTCTGCAGATGATGCCTACAAGCACCTGACACTGAGGGTAGCTTTCTTCCGAATTTCAGACAGAAATCTGACCATTCTTGAGCAACTGCGGTGAGACAGTGTGGAATTCTACGGTGTTGATAGACTGCTCACGCATGACACACCAGGCCTGGTGGACAATGCATTGTGGCATTTTAATCCTTTGCCAGATTTTCACCTGTGTTACATTCTTGGAGCTCCTAGACCTTCCTCAAGCCTGACAGAGGATCCAAACCTCAGCTCCATTCAACAAATTCAGAAGCTTCTGAGGATGTTAAGAATTATTGATTCAACACAGACTATTGGCTTAAGATCACTTACCTTCCTGATCACCGATTCATAGAGGAAAAAAAAACATTATTCTCAGGTGTGTGTGTGTGTGTGTGTGTGTGTGTGTGTGTGTGTTGCAACAGGGCCTTGTTCTGTAATTTAGGCTGAGCATAAACTCATTATATAGCCCAGGCTGACCTTGAACTCATAGCAATCCTCACACCTCAGCCCGCCAAGCCTTGGGATTACAGTCATGGGCCACCAAGGCCAGCCCAGTTGGCTTTTTGATTCTGCTTTCCAGTTGCTGATCTGGGACATGCCTTGGAAACATGGTGTCTGCAGATACGGATTCATCTTAAATTTTGACCTAAGAGCTTGTTCTCTGGGGTGAGCTGGGTCCTGGAAGGTATGACAAGGAGACTTTCCCAGTGGAGAAAACGGGGTTTACTGGGCAACAAGCCAGTCTGAGGGGTCTGGCAGATACAAAGCCTACCTGTGACTTGCAATAAGGAAGTGAAAATTTACACTACAGATTCCAAAGACCCAATTTTACTTTTTCCACTATATCTCCAGCACAAAGGACATGTTTGGGGGATTTTGACTGATTTCAGAAAATATCCATTTTCTGAAGTTACAAACTACATGCTTGAAAGAGCAGCATATGGATGTAGCACCACCAGCACTTTGAGGCTTGATCTCCCCCTGACCTGTGTCTAACGTGCGTGAGTGCTCCTTTCCCACTCTGTGAGTCACCATCTGCAAGCGCTCTGTGCTGAGTGGGAGTGCGTGATCTCACACCCCACACGGCAGCCACTCTGCAGAGCCCGGCTAACAGCCCTGGGAGGACGCTGCAGTCCAGGTTCTCTCCCTATGTAGCAGGGCTTATCAGAGTGAGTGAGAGATTTAAAAGCAATCCTCCCCACGGTGAGGAGGAAACTGATAACAAAGGCCACAGGACCTCCAGAAAGTGCACATGGGAACCTCCACAAAACAAGCCACATCAGGAGGCCCTGTTGCGTCCTTTGCCGTGGTGGTGACAATGTGGACAAGCTCAGAACAGTCTCTCACTGGCACTGTATTTGGCACAAAGGTCACGGCTTTAACCTGGGAGCTTCTGGAGTCTATCTCCCATAGTCACCTTTCCCACTGTTGGATCTATAGGATTTTTTCCCATTTGCTTATAAAGGCCATGACTGGCCTTTCCATATCCTAGTTTCATGCCTCACTGAAGAATCACTACCCATGAGTGGAGCAGCTTTATAAATAACCCTGCAAAAACTAGTTTGGATTTGGCTTTAAAGATTTGAAGCCCTTCAACTTCTCCCTCTTTGGAGGTTTTGTTAGAAATCTCCTGCCTTTTCTGAGTTAACCTAATTTTAAAGCTCTCAGCCCTAGGGGCAAACCTGGAAGTATATTCCAGCAGAAAGCCAAGCAGGGAAGCCAGGCACCCAATAACCTACTCTAATAAGGCTCTGAAGAACCTGCTAAGTCTCCCTATCTTCCAGTCTGCCTGAAAGAAAAAGGGATACTTAAATGTCAATTATCATTGAATTATGAGGAAATTGCATTTTTATTTACACTTGAAAGTCTTTCCCGGTATTAGTGTTCTCGTCTGTGAATGGCTTACACTTGGACTTTGTGTAGGTTTCTGGTAGGAGGTGGTGCGGGTGGGGAAACCCTCATCACATAGAAAAGAACCTAAATTTTTCCTGGTTTATAATTTTGCTCTTGCTTCTAAACAAAACAAAACAAAACAAAACAGTCATCTGTCATGGAGTATTATGTGCTTTATATCCTGACATCTTCCACTTGCTGCTTCTTGGTGTGAGAAGAGAAATGCACCATGTGGACCCGCAGAGGAAGACAGCAGAAGATGGCAGAAGCCGCAGAATGAGGCTTCTGCTTTCCAGTGACACTGTCCCAATTCCCAGGAGCCTCCAGGACACACTCAGACTCCTCAGGACGTGGCAGACGGGATGTAAAGGAAGCCTGCTCTGCCCTGGGCACCCAGGACAGTTCTGAGTTCTAAAGGCGAAGGGCACGTAGAGGGGGGCCAGGCTGGGCTCTCACCAAGTGCCACAGTGAGCACAGCGCTGCTGGAGGCTGACGGGGCAGGCGTGCAGGACCCTGGCCCCTGGAGAGAGCAGAAGACGCAGGGCAGACAGACTGGTTTCAGTGTAACCAGGAAGGCTGCAGATCGTAACAATGGCTGCTGATTTGGTGTCAAAGATGCGACACTGTCAAAGCCATGACGGCTGAGAGTGGCACCAACATGCTGCAGCCAGACAGAGCGGGCGGCCAAGGCGTGTGTGAAGAAGAGACGACGCTCCGGGAGTCGTGCAGCCGACAGCTCGGCTTCACAGGGAGACACGGGCCTGGCAGGCGAGCCTGCCCTGCGAAACCTCCGAGGCACTTACATAGCATATTTCTGTGTCCACTCTTGTGCTAGTCTGTTGTACCTGGAAGAAAAAAGCAGAGGGAGTGACACCCTCACTTTAAATGGCCACATCACTGCACCGTGGAGCAGCAAACATTGACCAATGTGGGAAAGTGGTCTGCTCATCAGACATTCAGGAAAGACTCCCCTTGGAGCAGGAATGCTTCGGTCACGGCTGCAAGTCCCTTGCTCAGTGAGTCCTGGGGATCCTCTGTGACCATGTGCTGGGGAAGACGTAAAAATGCAACAAACTACAGTCTCTCCTGGCCTTCAATACAGGTGCAGGGAAGGACGAAAGAGACCCTCAAGGTTCAGCTTGGAATGTGCCAGGCTGTCCAGCACACACACTCCAGCGCCACCTCTGCAGCTGGGCCACCTCTGCAGCCTGGTGCTCACTGAGGGCAGTGGTGGTGTGCATATTGCCCTCACTGCTGTAAAGACAGCTGGGGTTATGGGACTGTAAATGAGAGTGGAATTTATAGTGGAATTTATATTTATGAAAAAATTCACTTTGTTATGTCTAAAATAACTCATAACAAATGTTACAATAAATACGAATTAAAATCTAATCAAATACAATTCATTTTAACTGCTAACAGGAAACTTCAATGATAGAAATAAGCTCTATAAAGGTTTCAAGAAAAAGTTAAGTTGGAAAAAAGCACATTCCATTCTAATCTCTTCATGCAGAAGTGATGAGCTAACAGACTCATTCCGGTCATTCCACGCTGTCCCTTGGCACCTCCCCCTTGGACCTAGGACCAGCCCTACTCACAGGGCTGCTGCTTCTGCTGCCCAGCTCTGCCACACCCGGCCCCTCCTCCCTGTGCTCTCAACACCCAGAGACTGACATGTGTCTTCCTCGCCGGTTTCAGCCTCACTCTAGGTCTGTCCAAGCAGACAACCCCTCATCTTATACCACAACCCTGAGAATTTAATCCAGAACTTCTTGTCAGATTCTTGAGTCCGTCCTTGGCCACTGACTTCACTGTGCTGAGGGTGGGGCTTGCAGCAGTATTTTAGGGTTCAGCAGTGGTAGCTGATAAGCCACCAAGGAGGGTGAACTGCGTTTATTCCCTCTCCCTCCTCCAAGTCAAAGGACATGTTGGTGAGAGCTGGGAGCCCAGGCCCGGACACACACTGAAAGAGGGCACAGTGTGGGCAGGAAGAGACACATGGGAACCAGGCTGTCATGGCACAAAGCAACCCAAACAGCAGGCATACTTCTCTCTGTCGGCCTTGTAGGTGTGGGCTATTTCTGGCACCAGAGGGTCATCAGGGTTGGGGTCGCAGAGCAGAGAGCAGATGGACAAGAGAACTGGGAAGAAAGAAAGAGTTAGTCAGCTGAGGCCCTGAGGCTGCAGGTCACCCCTGGGTCTGGTGAACCTTTGTGCACTTGCGCTTTCTGTTGACCAATCTGACGATTCTGCTCAAGTCATGAATCTGCCTTGCCCACACACCACTGGAGGGCTACACCACGGACCTCAAAATACAACCCCAGCACACTGCCACAGTGTGGTCCCAGCCCTAATCCTCCCTTCTCACTGAAGCCCCTGCAGTCCCAGCCTCTGATGAGCCCAAGCCCCAGTCTATGCCCAACACCAGACACTTTTGGTCCCAGGAGCCATGGTCTGAACTAGGCGTTCAGACCATGCCAGTAACCTTCCAAGGTAAAAATGAGATTCTGAACTGAGGATGTGACGTAAGGCCAACACTCCCTGCTGCTCGAGTACTGGTCCCTGGGATGTACACTCAGCATGGCTCTCAGGGGCCCTGGATGAAAAGCAGTCACCCTCAGGGCTTTGTGAGGAGTTGAAAGAGCTGCTAGAACTGCCATTTCCGCTTTGCCTGGACCCGCCATGACTCCAAACTGGCTTCAGTGAGTCCACTGACGTCCTGAGCACAGTTTCCCTATTGTTAAACCCACAAACAAAGAGCCAGGTGTGGTGGCGCACACCTGCAATCCCAGCACTCGGGAGGCTGAGGCAAGAGGATCACTGTGAGTTTGAGACCAGCCTGGGCTATAAAGGGAGCTCAAAGCCAGCCTGAACTGCATACTGAGACCCTGACTCAAACACACACACACACACACACACACACACACAAAGCTACAAACAGAAGGGGCAGGTCCCCTTTGCTTAAGAGACTTAATGCCCTGCTGTTCTGGGCTGAGGCTGTCACTGGGAGGCTAGGGGCTCCCCTCAGCAGCCCCAGACCCAGTTGCCTTTCCTTCCTCCCCACTCCAGGGCCCTCCCTGCCACTCAACTTTCCTCTCCCATTCCTGGCCCTGCAGCTAAGGCTGCACTGGCCCTGGGTCTACTGATTCAGCTCCACACAGCCCTTAGTAGCTGGCAGAGGGTGACACTGTCCCTGTGACACTTCTGGGCCTCAGGTGGTGCGATAAACTTGCTGCACACAAGGTTCCAGTCAGAGGAACGATCTCGGCAGCACGCCGGGCTATATTCAGATGCGTCAGTGAGGTGTAGCCTGCTCTGCCCCAAGGAACTTGATCACAGCGCAGGGGAGGTGGCTCTGCCCCCGAGTTCTCCATACCTGCTGCTGCAGCCCCTTCAGCCTTCCAAAGCCACCGCCGCCAGCTGCCCCAGTGCTTTGGTGGCCTCTCCTGTCTGCCCAGGGCTCTGCCACCTATACTGCCTCACACTCCACTGCTTTGGGGGTTGAATTCTTTCACCATTCCATCGCCCTCACCTGCCGGGCTGAGGTGCTCTCTCTATTCAGGACTTGAGCACATACTGCTCACACTAAGCTCATCTTAACTCAGCAGGAATATCTACAATTCTTTTCTTTCTTCCTTTTTGTTACTATCTGCATTTCTGCATCCTGCTTCAGGCTGCTTTCCTCAATCTCACCCAGAGACGTAGCTCCTACACCAGCTGCAAGGCCCTGTCTGTCTCCTTCTGGGGCTGACTCACAGTCTGCATTGGTTCTTGCTGGATGAATGGGTAAAGGGAAGAATAGAGAAGGTACTGGAATAATCCTGCCATCCTTGGCAGGAAAGCTCTACCACTTTACAAAAAAAAAGTCTTGAGGTTCAGGACACCATTTAGTTTGCTGTTGGGTGTTACATACCCAACTTTCACTGAGGTCACAGACTGTAGAGCAGTGGTTGCTACCTGGAAACCACAGCTGCTTCTCTGCAGGTCACCCGCTTACCTGACATGTCTAACATCTACTGTGCGTGGCCAGGCCTGCGGCTGAGTCTGCCCGGGTTCTAGTCCTGACTTCTGCTCCTGGGTCTGTCCGCCCTTTCCTCTCTGAGCCTTAGTGTGCCCAGGCACCAGGTGGGGAAGTGCACCACAGGATTTCCAAGGACTCTGCCAGTGCAGTTCTGCTGTCGCCTGATGGAGGCGGTGTTCTGTCCCTCACAGATGACGCCTCCCATAAAGAGCACCAGCACAGCGTGGATTCCCCTCCCTTCTGAAATCACTGGCTTGTGACCCTTCTTCACGACATGTAGGTTGGAGGAGCCAGAGACATGGTTCTCCATGTGAAATGGGTTCCCTCTGTACTACATTTTCCCTGCTGCCCAAACTCGGAACTCTTCTGGTTGTACGTTTTATGCCAAATGAAAATTAATTTTTGTCCTTTGATAAAAAACAATCTTTTTTTGCCTTATTTATTTTACCCAGGGCCTTTGCACTGAGCCATACATCTCCAGCCCCCCTTTTTTTTTCCTTTTGGGTACCAGGAATCAAACTCAGGCCTTGTGCTTGCCAGGGAGACACTTACACCACTGAACTATATCCCTGGCCCCTCTAGCCCTGTTTTTAATTATTTTTTATTTTGAGACAGTGTCTCAGTAAGTTGTTAAACTACCCATCTGGGATCAAATTCTGGATCCTCCTGCCTCAGTCTCCCAGAGGGCTAGGATTACAGGTGTGTGCCACCACCCCTGGCCTTCTTCCTGATATTAAGATAAAGAATGGAAGTAGAGCACTTGCTCTTTACACCCATGTGGCAGAGTCCTGAGCATCCCACAGTGACTGGCTGCTGAGGACCATGAGGGTGTGGGGCACGGGGCTCCTCGAAGTGTGGCGACAGGCTGGGCGGGCTGTGGGACCTGAGGAAGCCACCCGCTCTCCCTCAGTCTCCATGTCCACCCAGTCAGCAAGTTGATAAAAATACGGGACACAGCATGTGGAGCACGCGCCCAGGTCTCTACCTTTGGACACAGTCAGCGCCGGAGACCACTGAGACCGCAGGATGTCCAGGCAGATGCTGCCGTTGCTGTTGATATTGGGGTGATAGATTTTGGTTGTGAAAGCAACCTGCAGAGACAAGAGATCTGAGTCAGACAAGTTACAGGAACGTCTGAAAAACCAACTAGGTGCGCCATACTCCAACCCTCAAAGTCCTGGTGAGTGCCATCGGTCCCTCAACCTAACAGGACACCGGGAGGGCGACCCCAGAAGCCTCCTCACCGACTCCGGTGAGAGCCTCCTTCTGAACACTGGAGGGATTGACATCATCTTCCTCACAGCACGCTGTGTGGCCAGGAGGGTGATACAGAAAATACTGATTAATTACAGACTTGATGAGGAAATGGAGACACCACAGGAAACAACCAGATGAAGTTCATTCCTCATCCTTTGTTAACTGCTCGTTTTTGCCCAGCTGGCATGGACGAAACTTGCTGTTTCAGCCATCAGAGGTCTTGCAGGCACAGATGTGTGACTCCCATAAGCCACGTCACCGGCAGAGGAGCCCGAGCCGTGGCCCCACTCCCACCTCAGTGCATGTGGTGCCTCGGGCACGACAGACAGCACCCTCACTTTACTATCTGCGGGACACCCCTTCTTAGAGCTCAGCCCTCAACTGCCCCAAATACACAACGATACGCTCTACAGCAAAGCTAGCAACACCTCACTGCCTCCCGAGAGCACTGGTGAGATTAGTGTTTCATATACACAACTGTTTAAAAAGAACACGGTGAATCATCATGTGCAATTAGGGAGCAATTTCCAAGATGTATTGCTGACAGGAAACCAAGATAAAGCTTTGTGGCAAAGTGAGTTTCTCTCAATGGAGAAACACGGGAGCACATGCAGGTGTGTGGCCAGGTGTAGATGATGCCTGAAAGAGAAATAAGCGGCAGCCAGACTCGGGACCTTGAGGACAGAGGTCCTATGTTCAGTGCACTTTCTCACCATTTGCCTCTTTTTAACCAGTCGCAAATCACTTCTCGAGATGATCTCCCTGGAGCTCAGCCCTGCTTTAAACAGCAATGTAGCAGACCAGATGCAGTGGTGCGCACCTGAGGTCCTAGCTACTTGGGAGGCTGAGGCGGGAGGAACACTTGACCCTAGGAGTTCAACACCAGCCTGGGCAACAGTGAGACTGAAAAACAAAAATGAGCCAGTTGCAATGAAGCATGCCTGGAATTCCAGCCACTTGGGAGGCTGAGGCAAGAGGATCACATAATGGTTATTTGTTTTATCTGATTTTTGAGACAGGGTCTCACGATGTAGTTCAGACTGGCCTCCAAGTCACTGTGTAGCCCAAGCTGGCCTCAAACTTGTGGGAATCATTCTGTCTCAGCTTCCTAACACAGGATAGAGGCCTCACCACAAGTTTGAGGCCAGCCTGGACAATTAGCGAGAATATGTCTCAAAACAAAATATAAAAAGGCTGGGAGTATCATTCAGTAGTAGTAGTCCCTAGGTTCAACATGCTGCACTGCAAACAAACCAACAAACAAACCCCAGATGTATCATGCAGTCTTGCCAGATTCCTCCTTGAACCAAAAGCTTAACTTATTACTCCGTAGAAGATTTTAAAAAGACACAAACACTTTCTTCCCTTATGAAAGGACCACTCACTTTTTAGCTCACTTTTTTCCTGGTTAAAATAATCCCAACTCACAGAGCTTACTTCTCAGTCCTTAACAGTAGTTACTGTTTTCAGCCGGGCATGGTGGTGCACACCTTTAATTCCAGCACTCGGGAGGCTGAGGTAGGAGGAACGTTGTGAGTTTGAGGCTGGCTTGGGCTACAACGTGAGCGCAAGACCAGTCTGGGCTACACAGTGTGACCCTGTCTCAAAAAACTAGGGCTGGGAGTTTGGCTCAGTGGCTTATGTACCTGCCTGACAGGCGTGAGGTTGTGAGTTTGAACCCCAGTGCCACAAAAAAAAAAAAAAAAAAAAAAAAAAAAACGCAAACAAACAGCAGTTATCGTTTTCACTTTGTTCTTGGGCAATTAGGGAACCAAAAACTGCCCAATGGACAGCTGTTCAAGACCAGTATCTGCTTATTTTAAGGAAGAGCCTCAGTCACTCGCAGGCTAATGGAGGTGATAAGCTGCGGAAATGCTGCCTTAGAGACTCTGCACTGCCTCTTTCTGGGGAGAGGGGAGTGGAGGGTGGATCAGAGAAGCCTTTTCAACCAAGGCCCCTGCCAATAGCAGCTGAATCCCAATCCAGTGCAGTGGCTTCAGCCCCTGTCACTGCTCTGCCCAACACACCCTACTCCCTTGCCAAAAGCTGGAAAGAGTCTCCAGAATTACGGACATGCTTAATTTCTACTGAAAGCACTCAGGACCAGGTAGCCACTGTGGCAACATCTGTACAGTGCTGTGACCAGTGATTCAGGAAGGGGCCGCTTCACACTGGCTCAGACAAAGTGCGGAACAGCAGCTAAGGTCGCCCACTGAACCACCATGGCCAACACAGGCGGTGGGCGCAGCAGCAGCACACTCTGACTGCGGCACTCTGGCTGGACACAGCACTGCTGGACGAGTCTGATCAAAACGCGTGACCGCGGTCTAATCTGAGAAAACATGACACAAGCCCACAAAGAGCGACGGCTGACAGCATAATCGGTAACACTCAAGAGTAGTGACATTGTTAAAGACCATGGGAAAAGGAAACACATTACAGACTGCGGTTACGGAGAGGACTGGACGGTCACTGAGCGCCGGGTCGTGGAGCACAAAAAGGACGTGGCAGAAGCTGTTAACGTCTGATCAAGTTTCGATTTAGTCACAGAATCGTGACGAGCATCCGCTTCCTTGGTTTTCATCATGGTAGCACAGAAATGAGAGACACCAGGGAAAGCTAGGTGAGAAATGTATGGCAACTCTTCGTGCTACTTCTGCAGCTCTTTTTATTAGAGGAGGTCCTGGGGTTTGAACTCAGGGCCTCATATATACTAAAAAGATGTCTGTCACTGAGCTATAGTCTTCGCCTTTGCAAAGTTTTTCTAAGTCTAAAACTAATTCATCCAGGGATTTAGCTCAGTGGCGTAAGCGCGTGCCTGGCAGGCGTGAGGTTGTGAGTTCAATTCCCGGTACCAAAAAATAAATAAATAAAATAAAATAAATTCATATCTGGGTGTCAGTCCCACTCTGGTCTATGAACCACGCCATCTTTCGAAAACAACATATTCTCTGTAAGCTTCCGTTTCCTTAGTCACAAAACAGAATTGTTATTTTTGTTGTTTTCCATTTCTTTTATTTTTTGAGACCAGGTCTATGTTGCCCAGAAGAGACGTGAACTTGCAATCTCCTTCCTCAGCCTCCCAAGTGCTGAGATTACAGGCATGTGCCACTGTCCCTGGCTCTGAACTGATATTTTTTTTTTTTTTTTTTTTTTTCGGCACTGGGGATCGAACTCACAGCCTCACGCCTGCTAGGGCAGGCGCTTAAGCCACTGAGCCAACCTCCCGGCCCTGGTTTTTTGAGACAGGGTCGCACTATGTAGTTCAGGCCAGCCTTGTGCTCGCGTTGTAGCCCAAGCGAGCCTCAAACTCACAACGCTCCACCTACCTCAGCCTCCCAAGTGCTGGGATTAAAGGCGTGCGCCACCACGCCCGGCTACTGATATTTTTATTTTAAAAATGAGAATAAAAATATATATTGGTGTATGCAGAAAAAAATTTGGAGGTCTATATACTGGGCTGCTAGCTATGGTTTCTCTGGGTCTACAGCAGATTGGCTGCCATCTGCACACTAGTTCTCTAATTTAAAAATAATGAACTTTTAACCAGTTTTGCAATCAGGAATTAAACAAAAAAGCTTTTCAAGTGATATGAATTGCATACACATCTTGTGTGACCACAGCTGATAGGCAGCTGGCCCTGTTGGCTTGGTGTCAACGCCTCAGAGTCTGCCTCCTCTTCCTGCCCCCAGGCACCGGCTCTGCTGGGGCCCTGGCCAGGCTGCTTCTCACAGTGGGGTGGGGATCCTGTCAGCCTCCCAAGTGGAGCCCACACAGACCCTGCTCCTTGGACCTACCCTTTGGCTTCCCTGCCCGTGGGATGCTGGACATATAGGCTCCCAGGGGACCCTGTGCAGCGCCCGTGCACCAGTGTGATCTGCTCTTTTGCTTTTGTCCCTTGGGGCTACCATGAATCGTTTCCCCTTAGCCCCATCACCCTGCCTTGGAGTCAGCTGAGTATGAACTGAAACCTCCAAAAAACTGTAAGCTAAATAAACCTTCCCTTCCTTCATTTTGGGTGTCAGGTATTTTGTCTTAGTAATGAGAGAAAAGTAAATAAGACAGCAGGCTTTGCCCTGCTCATGTAGTGCAACAAGTATAGGCAGCCCTGGAGGCGCTGCCTCTAGGAGTGAGATAAGCTGTAGATGGAATGTTTCAGCCCCACTCCCGGTGTGCAGGGCAGTGTATGCAGGTGGCGCCCCAGGCCTCTGCTTCCCATTAGTGGCCCTGTCCTCGGCCTCCAACGAGGGAGACGCATATGTGCAAAGGGCAAAGGAAGCCAAATCCTCCCCACCTTTACTTTGTGGTGCTGAGGACTGAACCCAGAGACTTCTGCATGAGAGCCAAGTGCCTACTACCGAGCCACATCCCCAGCCCAAACTATAATTGTGACCCTTTTCACTTAATAAAGAGAACTGATCTGTCAGGGTCCTAAGCTGGGGGACTGTACCACGGCATCTTCTGTCCTGGGCACTGCAGAGTGCCGAGCAGCACGCATTGCTGTCCTTCATAAGGTCCTGCGGTACCTCCATTTCCTAGTTTTGACAACCCAAGGTAACCCAGGATGTTGTATCCCCAGGGCAGAAGCAAAACCACCTCAGCCCATAACCTCATCCTAAACAATAAGTAAGGAACAGCGAAGAAGAAAACCAGAGCCTGCAAACCTAACTGGCTCACGTCAGTTACAAAGAACACTGCAGGAGCCTGGCGTGGTGGTGCACGCCTTTAATCCCAGCAGTCTAGAGGCTGAGGCAGGAGGATCATTGTGAGTTCGAGACCAGCCTGGGCCACAAAGTGAGTTCAAGGCCAGCCTGAACTGCATAGTGAGACCCGGTCTCAAAAAATAGGGCCGGGGATTTAGCTCAGTGGCAGGCTCGAGGTTGTGAGTTTGATCCCCAGTACAAAAAAAAAAAAAAAAAAAAAAAAGAACACTGCAGGGAGCCAGAGAGACCTGCAGCCACCCTGGGTCAGAACTAGTGGGACCACCCCTGCCTAATCCAGACCCTGGGGGGGTCTGCTTTCCTCAGTTTCCCAGCATACTAAAACAAACACTGAACAAAATAGAAGAACCACTGTGTCAGTCAGCAACAAAACACCTGACACAAATAACTTAGAAGGAGGAAAAATTGATTAATTCATTGATTTGTAGTACTGGGGATTGAAATTAAACCCTTACCACCGAACTATACCCTTAGCCCTTTTTTGGTCTGTTTGTTTCTTTTTATTTATTTATTTTTTAATTTTTTTTTTTTTGCGGCACCGGGGATTGAACTCACAACCTCGCGCTTGCCAGGGCAGGCGCTTAAGGCACTGAGCCAAACTCCCGGCCCTGGTTTTTTGAGGCAGGGTTGCACTATGTATCTCAGGCCGGCCTTGCGCTCGCGTTGTAGCCCAAGCCGGCCTCGAACTACAACGCTCCGCCCACCTCAGCCTCCTGAGTGCTGGGATTAAAGGCGTGCACCACCACGCCCGGCTGTTTTTTTTTTTTTTTTTTTTTTTAGACAAGGTCTCACTATGTGGTTCAGCCTGGTCCTGAATTCACTATGTAACCTGGGCTGGCCTTGAACTAATGGTGATCCTCCTGCCTCAGCCTCCTGAGTGCTGGGATTACACCCTCAGCCCTTTTTAAAACAGGATCTCAGCTAAGTTGCTGAGTTGCCCAGGTTGGTCTTGAACTTGTGATTCTGCTGCCTCGGTCTCCCAGCATGCTGGGATGACAGGTGTGCACCACCATACCCTGTAGGACAGATTTACTTGGCTTACAGTTTGAAAGGTTTCAATCTATCATCAGTTGGTTGCACTAATTTTTAGGCCTGTGGAAATCAGACACATGATGGAGGAAGGGTGTGGCAGGGTGTGAGGAAAGCTGTTATTTCACGACAACCAGGAGGCAGAGAGAGAGAGCAAGAGAGCCAAAGAAGAGGAGCCAAGGACAAGACACGCCCCTCAAAGTCTCACAGCTGCAGTGAGCCACCTCTTCCAATGCGGCCTTGCCTCCTAAAATTTCCGCTACCTCCCAATAATACTACCAGCTGAGGACCAAGCTTCCAACCCACCTGGAACAACCATTATAGTGGGGCTGAGGCAGGGGGCCTTTACAGCTGCACCTGGACACCATCAGCCCCAGGAATGCGCCTGGGATCTTCACTATTAGCCTGAGACAGGCCAGGCACGTTTGGGCGTGGAGAAAAGCTGCTTTCTGATCACTTCTAACCTCCCTCCTTCTGACTCAACTTTTGGGAATCCACTGGTCTTCCTGCCACCCTTGACCATGCTTCTGTCCAAGCCCCAGGGAAGATACGCTCTGCAATCCTGTATGTGTTTGCCTCTTTCTTCAGCCTCTTTCTGCTTTTCACCTATGGTTTTCAGTTCTCTGACAACAGATTTTCTTGGAACAAAAGTATGCGTCAAACGGTGACTCCTTCCTTTAGGAAAAAGCCTGTTCCTTTGCTCACAACAGGGATCAATTCTAAAAATCTATGGAGTTTAAAGTCCTGGGAGACCAGCCATGGTGGCACGACCTGTAATCCTCACTACTTGGAAGGCTGAGGCAGGAGGATTTCAAGTTTGAGGTCAGCTTGGGAGACCCTGTCTCAAAATAAAAAGTAGAAAGGGCCAGGGAAGTAGTCCAGGGACAGAGTGGTTGTCTAGTACGTGTAAGCTCTAAAGTCAATCTCTAATATTACCCAAAACACACACAAAAAAAGCCCCCAAAAACCCAAACAACAATAGTAACAAAAACCAAAAACACAAAAGTTTCAAGAAGGTGTTACCACAGAGTCTAAAAGACAGGCCCTTGGGGAAAGGCCCACCCATAGCTCTCCTTCCTTGTGACCAGACAAGGTCCCTTTGAGTATCGGGGAGCTGGGAAAGCGTTACCTTTGGTGGCTTGAAGGGGTAATCCGTAGGAAAGTGGATGGTCAGGAAGAAAACGCCTCCTTGGTAAGGGCTGTCATTCTGGAAGGTAAGATATGGGAAGAGATTAGGGCTCGTGTTAAGCATGAGGTACAAGAGGTCAGACGAGCTGTGTGCTGAGTGGCACTACCTACCGGGCCCATGATGGTGGCTTGCCAGTGGAACACTGCAAGACAAAAGAGACACGGCTGCGTGAGAGACCCCCACGAAATGTGCCTAGGTGCCACATAGTTCAGAGCACAGCGCCCACAGACTGCCTCACTTCCAACCTCAGCTGTATGTCTGGGGGTTCTAAAACCAGACTCGCCAAGACCCCAGAGCTCCCTGGGGGCTGCTGTGCTCACTGCTACAGTTCATGGCAGGGCACCAAAGCACCCGTGGAGGGTTCCGTCTCCACCTGGCAAGGTGGCACACGGCTGAAGAAAGACAAAGACAGATCTGCAGTTTCAAGGGTCTCTTAGTGGAACAAAGGGCCACGAGTCAGAGTGGCCATGGCTTTTACTGCTTGCATCACCAGCAAGAAAGCAGAGTAAAGGTTGTGATTGAGTGCTCAGAAATAATGGCTTCTGCAGATAAGGTTTATATAGGAGGGACAAAGCACTCTTGTGTCAGGCATAGAGGCTCCCCAATTGATAGTGGCTTAATGAATACCTGGGTGTTTGAAAAGCCAGCACCTTTACTGCTAGGAAGGTGTGTTTTATTTTGAGTTGCATGACTTCAGCAGAAATGTTATCTCAGGTCTTTGCTCTGGAATTTCAGAGGGGCTTGCTCAAGTCTCCATTTCAGCCATTGCAGGAGGCAATTCTGGCCCACACACTATCACTTTACTGTAGTGAGACATGTTGGTGGCTTGGCTGGACTTGGTCACATTCTTTTTAGCCAATTAAGGCAACATTATACCTCTACATAGCCAGCTCTGCACATACAGGTAAGCAGGGCAAAGATGAGGGCTAAACAGAATGGGGGCAAGGGGCTTCATTACTCAGGGGAAGGGGGCTTGGTGGTTCCCCCACAACAGGGAAACTGCACACAGAGCCAGCAGGAGGGGGCTGGATGATGCATTCGTGCTCCTCTCTCTGTGAGGTCAGGACCTGCTTCCTCTCTCAGCACCCAGGTGAGACAACACACAGACGCCGCCCAGCAGGGATGCTCACCTGAGCTCCAGCGCCTGGCGGCTCTATTGGGGCTCCATCGGAAGTGCTGAGCCACGTGTGCTGGTGAACATCTGTCATCCCAGCACTTAAGAGGCTGAGGCAGGAAGGTTACAAGTTTGAGGCCAGCCTAGGCTGCATAGCTTAAGGCCACCCTGAACTACATACCAAGACCCTATCTCAAAAAACAAACCAATAAAAAAAAACCCAAAAACAAACAAACAAAAAAAACCCTCTAAAAACCAGGAGTGTTTTGATAATATTTTGGAATAGGAGCTCAGGGCAAGTGAGTAGGTAAAAGTGGACCCTTCTTGGTGAGCAGGTTGGCATCCTCTGGCCTCATTCATGTTAACACTGAGCTGCTGGGTGCTAGGCAGGGCAGGAGGGAACAGGGGGACTGAATCCATGGCCTGCTAGCACTAATGGGGGGCAATCAAGGAGCAGGCTCCTGGAGGTCATGGAGTTAGTCTGTGCATACACTGTACACACAACTGAGTCATTTCTGTTCTGCTCCAAAATTGATTCCAACTTCCACAAAAAGCTTTCAGAGCCTCCACTTTCAGTGGCTCCATCTGTCCACCTTGCAACTCCCAGGAGGTGCCACACATGTGGGCTCCACCCCTTTCCTTCACTAGCATATGATATGCATTTACACTTTGAATTGTGCCATATAGTCGCACTGTGGACAGGTACAAGGTTGTGTAACCAGCACCACTATTTCTGTCTTGTCTTTCATTGTGTGTGAGTGCGTGCTAGGGATGGAACCCAGGCCATTTCTAAAGCTTTGCCAACCCCCGCTTCTGTACCTATGAAACAATCACTTCCCACATCTACTTCCCAAGCCTTTGGAAACTCCTCATCTACTTCCTGTCTCTACAAATTCTCCTCATCTAGATATTTGTTGAGCAGAACTATATAATATTTGTAAATCCCTAGCTTATTTCACTAAGCTTAGCATGCTTTCAAGGTTTATCTGGGTCTCAGTGCGTGTCAGGACCACCCTTCTATCCATTTGTCTGCTGCAGGGCCCCTGGGCTGTGAGCACCTTCTGACTGTTGGATAATGGTGCTGCATCCAAGTTCTGTTCAAGTTTGTTTTCAGCTCTTTGGCTAGGGCATCTCACTCCCACATGGTTTTCTAACAGCTGCAGCCTCACAATACAGAAGCTGTGTCCCGGAGCTCGGGCAGCCTACAGAGTGAGGGGAGTCAGCTAAGCAAGGTAAGGCTTGGAAACCCAGGGCTGTGCGGCTCAGCCTCCAGCCTGCTGGCTGTGAAGGAGGCGGAGGGCTGGCCAGGCCACTGCTCCCTCTAACCCGCTCCCGAGCTGCCCATAGCTGCTTCCTCACCTCCCCCTGGGGAGGCGCAGATGTGGGAAGAAAGAACAAGTACTGCCCTTCCCTGGGCAGAGATGTCAGCAGCTGTTCTCCGCTCAGCTCCCAGGTGCAGTCTTCCACAACCAGCGCCCCAAACCTGACTGCGGGGAGGCACTTTCCTGACGCTCACACAAGCTGGGTCCAGCTGGCTTTCTCAGGACTCGGTGTGTGAGGGGTGATTTCTGGTGGCACAGGTTCCACCCAGTGTAACCTGAGCAGCTCAGGGGAACTCCCACCGCCAGTGGAAAAGCTGTGCATGAGCGAGTGAATGGAAAACACTGACTGGTTTTCTTAGAAACTACTTGGTGGGTAAATCTGGGGGTTTTAACTGCAAGACTCCTACAATCAGAAGTCCCTGGAATACTTACTGTCATCACCCACAGGTCCTGCAGAACACTGGGCGGGAGGATCCCGCTGCAAGTCGGTCAATTCCTAGAACACAAGACGGTGGGTCAGGCCGGGGTGCAGCTGGGTTGCCAGACTGTACCTCAGCCCCTTGCCACAGTGAGTTCTTGTGGGAAGCCTCAGGAGGTAGTAGAAACAAGGCCAATGCCCAATATACTCATGGCTGTGAAGATGCCAGCGAAGTAGGTATTATCCCTCCCATTGTATAAAGTAGGATACTAAAATGTAAAGAGGCGAGGTCACCTATCCACTGTTAGCAGCAAGATCAAAGGAAGATGTGCCTCACCCCCAAGCCTGGTCACCTTCTGACTCAGTGGGAAGACACCATTCTCCCATGAACTTAGCAGAAAAGAGGCCCAGGAGTGCCTCCCGGAGTAGGGCAGGGGCCAGTGCTGGTTCTGAGATAAGGAATGAAGGCCTGGAAGCATCTGACCCAAAGGAAGTACTCAGAAAAAGGCTGGGCTCTGGTGCTTCTCTGTCTTCTCCACTGCCCCTTCACCTACCATAGGATGTTTGGCACATCCTAGGGCTCTGACTATGAAGACTACGGGCCTGCAACCCCAAGTCTAACACTGCTACCAATGCACTGGTGGGGATCAGGAATTACACCACAACTGAAGTCCCTTAATGGAACACTAATTCTGCCAACAATCCCTAAAAGTAACCCTGGCCTGGTGTGAGGCTCAAGGCCCAAAGCCCAAAATTTTGGGCAGTGATTCTCAAACATCACTTTGCATGTATGAGAATGTTTCCTAATACTGCATATTTTCCCCTGGTTCCAGATCCCGGTAAACATCCTGAGGTTTCCACAGAGGTTTTAAAACCACAGGAGGCATGAATAATGATGCATCCTGTGTTAGGGAACCCTCCAAAAATGGCAAAGCCAGGATCTGGTAGATGCGCAAAGTTCAGAGCTGGTTGAGGACACCCCTCCTTACCTGAACCAAGTCTAACACTCTCATCCACAAAGGCCCGCAGGTACTCACCACACATGGGTACATATGTAGCATGCTAATCACTTGTGCAACCCCAATCTCTGCCCACATATCCTACTTCCCCCTAAATTTATTATTTCGTTTTGAGATAAGTAGTTCAGGTTGGCCTTGAACTCACCATGTAACCCAGGCTGGCATTCAACTCACAGCAATACTCCTACCTCAGTCTCCCGAATGCTGGAATTATAGGAGTGTGCCACCACACCCAGCTCACTTTCCTCTAGTCAGCATGACAAGAGTATTAATACCATAGAGGCTGGCAAACACCACGAATCAGGCCATTTTATCCAAGAGGTGACTCATCTCTTCTCTTCTCTTATACTGGGAACTGAACCCCGGGCCTTGTGCATGCTAGGCAAGTCTTCTAGTGCTGAGCTACATTCCCAGGCCCTGTAAATTTTTTTCATTTTGACAGTCTTGGTACATGGACCAGGCTGGCCTCGAATTTGTGATCCTCCTCCTTCAGCTTCCTGAGTAGCTGCGATTATAGGAATACACCACGATACCCAGCTGCCTCAGAACTGATTTCTAAACACCTACCTATCAGTGTACACTGGTCAGTTCTCAGCTACTGCCTAACACGATGTGACCATTTCCTCATAAGTAAAGTGGACTGCACCTGGTAAGCACTCAGTAAGCAGCATAACCAGCTGTCACAGAAGAGAACTTGGAGAACAATGGAGGTTGTGCAAGGGGACCAGAGGACACACTCTGAAGTGCAAGAGCTCCAGAATCTCCTGGTTACACTCTGTATCGTGCCCCTCAGCACCTCCACCATCACTCTACAGGAAAGTGTTTACACCCATGTGACACTGCTTGAGCAAGGGTCTCCTGAATGGATTGTCAAGGCAAATCCCACCAAGACTAAATAAACCATGAGGCGCAGGGAAGGCTAGCAGTACAGGTCAGTTCCCTGCTGGTTTGTAAGGTTTGCCACACTTCCATGCTTTTGCACACAATATACCTAGAATTCATGTCCTCCTTTTAGGGGCCTGATGAAAAGTTACTAGGACTTACTGATTCCTGAAAGGCCAGAAGTGGGTCCCTACCGATAAGCTCCAACCAGCACCCAGGAGTTTAGAAAATGTCTTAGTTGTTTTCCTGTTGCTTGGATACAATACCTGACACCACAACTTAAAGGATGAGAGGTTTATTTTGCCTCATTTCAGAAGTTTCACTCTTTGCATTGTCGGACGCCTTCAAGCAGAAGTGGTGTAGCAGAAGGGTCTGGCAGAGGAAAGCAGCTCACCTTATGCCAGCAAGGAAGACAAGAAGCTAACCCCTTCCAGGACACGCCCTCCAGGGGCCCACTTCCTCTGGCCAGGCCCTGCCTCCTAATAGCACATGTAGCTATAAACTCATCAGTAGGCTAATCCACCCCATGATCCAATCAGCTCCCCAAAGCACCACCTATGAATGCATGAGGCTATGGCAGGACATCTAGATATAAACAGAAACAGAATGCTAACTGGCATTTTAAGGAACAATGGCGTATCTTGGAAGAAACAAGTCAACTCACATATGATACTGCGGTGTCTAATGGTCTTGGAAGACTCAGGTCAGAGTCCCAGCTGTAGCACTGGGAAACCACTTTTACACCTTCAGGTCTCAGTGTAACTATCTGTAAAGCTGTAATTACAACTGCTTGCCAATTTGCCAGCACCGCTGAGTGGCATTCAAATGTATGTAATGCACAAAAGAGCACCCAGCAAAGATAAAGGACAAAAGTGTACAGAGGATACTACCAGGGGCATCACAAAAAGAGGATAAAAATGAGTAACATTGGTCCCTCTCAGGGAGGGGGGCTGGAAATCTGGGGACAACAGTGCAGAGACTCTTTCCTGAATACTCTGTACCTTCTGACTTGTGAACCATGGGGACTTATTACCTAAATATGTATTTTATGAATTATAAATAATGATGAAGGTGAAGGTTGTGTTGTAATCACTGCTACAAATAACAAGTCGTGATAAAAGTAGAGTCCCAAAAAGGGAAAGAAGGTTAAAAGATTTAAGTATTACTGGAGAAAAAGTTAAGCAAATGATGGTACAAACTCAATTCTCTTACTGTGTTTTATCAAATCCAAGACATCACCCAGCGTAAGACACAATTTTATGCACAGTTAAGAAAGAAAATATGTTGGCAATTAAACTAACAACTATACTTTCTGAAACTTCAAATTTATTTTAAATTTATTCTCATTGAAAGAACTCTTTTAGGCTCATTTGGACATATTTGGGGTTTTTTTGTTTGTTTGTTTAAATCAAAAATCACTCATACATGCCAAAAAAAAAAAAAAAAGAAGAGAAATATATGAAACAGGTGAACTAATTTGTTCGGGTATTCCTGAAACCTCTTCACATGCAGAGCTGAAGACTGTCTCCAAGGTCTACACAGAGTCACTACTGTGTCTTCTGGAAATGATGACACAGCCCTTCTTAGTTCTCCTTTGCTGCTTCTGGAGTTTGAGAGATGATAACTCATCCTGCAAAGTCCCAGGATACACATTCTTGGCAAGGATCCCAGCAAGAAGGAGCCCAGTCACAACTGCAGGGTGGTGGCACCCTCTCTCTTCTCTCTGGGGTCTGTGATGCATTTGGCTGCATGGCATGGGAAAAGGAAACTATTGTCTTTCCTCCAACAAGAAATATGGTTTCCAGTCATAAAACTTATTCTCTTTGTTACTGTGCCCATTCTATTCATTCCATTTTTTCTTTTTTTTTTTTTTTTTGTCCCTTCGCTGTGTGTGTGTGTGTGTGTGTGTGTAATGAAAACTGACATCAGGGCCTTTGTACTGAGCTACATCCCCAGCCCTTTTTATTTTGATACAGGATCTCACTAAGTCACTAAGTTACCCAGGCTGAGCTTGAATTCTACCTTCTTGCCTCAGACTCCTGGAGTACTGTAATCACAAGAATGTACACTGTATTTTCTACTGAGACAGGGTCTTCTTATAGTCCCTTTTGATTGCCCTCTTTCAGCCTCCTGAGTAGCTAGAATTGCAGATGTACACCACTGCTCCTGTTAAAAGATATTTTTAATGGACTTAAACTCAATGCATACGTTAGTATCAACAAGCCGGGAATGGTGGCGCACACCTTTAATCCCAGCACTCGGGAGGCTGAGGTAGGTGAAGTGTTGTGAGTCCAAGGCCGGCTTGGGCTACAATGTTAGGAAGGCCTGAACTATATAGTGTGACCCTGCCTTGAAAAACACAGGGCCAGGAGTTTGGCTCAGTGGCTTAAGTGCCTGTCTGGCAGGTGTGAGGTTGTGAGTTCGATCCCTGGTACCACAAAAAAACAAAAAAATTAGTATCAACAATATACTCACCTCTGTTGAATCATCATGACCCAACGCACACATATTCATGCTATGAATTAGATTCAGATGTCCCCCCAAAGCCTCATGCATTCAAAGGCAGTCAGACATGGACTAAAAACGTGAGCCACAATAAGCTATTACTCCTTTAAATTGTGAGTGTTGGGTTTTGTGTCTTAGCGATGAAAAAAGTGACTAAGACAGATTTTGATCCTGGAAGTGGGTCTGTTGCTGTACCTATCTAACCATTTTGGTTCAGAAGTCTTTGGATCTGGTTCCTGGGAGGAGTCTGTAAAGGTTTAGAGATGCTGGCTGGAGAAAGACAACAATGCTGTGAGGTCGATGGAGGATTCTGGTCAGAGCTCAGAAGAACAGAAAGCTGATAAAAAGGTAGACAGTAAAGGCCAGGCTCAGAAGGTTCCAGGTGGGAACAAGGACTCCACAGGAAGTTGAGCTCCAGGCCGTGTGTGTTATACTCTGGCAGAAAATTTATGCACATCTTACCCATGTCCTGAGACTTTGTGGGAGACTCCAAGTAAGGGCAGTAGACTAATTTATCTAGCAGAGGAAATTCCAAGGGAACCCAAAATTCAGCCTGTGGCATAGGTTCTGTTGTAAGCTTTTAGTCAGCTCTACATTGAGTAACAAGAGCAACTGGCACACCTGAGTGATTTTAAAAATCTTAAGTTTCACCAAGAAAGAAGCTCCTATAAAATTGGACCCTATAAATTTGGAGCAGAAAAGAGCTTGTATACTAAAAAGATTAGTATTGAGCTGGGCATAGCGGTACACACCTGTAATCCCAGCATTTAGGAGGCTGAAGGACGAGGATCACTGTGAGTTTGAGGATAGCCTGAATACACAGTGAGGCCTTGTCTCAAAAACACAAAACAAGCAACAACAAAAAAATAATATTAAAAAGCTGGATGTGGTGAGGCATGCCTGTAATCTCAGCACTTGGGAGAGGGAAGCAGGAAGATTGCCATGAGTTCAAAGCCAGCTTGGGTTACATGAGTCCAAGGAGTTGGACAGCAGCCTAGGTGACACAGCAAGACCCCCTTTCAAAACACAACATTTCTGAAACAAACAAAGTTCACTGCACAGTGGTGTTCATCATATCAGTGTTTAATGAAAACTTTGGAATAAAAATGAGAGTTAACTCATATTTGAACACTTGTCATAAGCTTGTGAACTACGTGCTAAGCATGTATCATCTAAGTCTTCAAGGTAACTCAAGGTAGCACAGGGAGGTTAGGAAATGATTCAATGCCTCGTGCAAGTCCCCACTGCAAGCGATCCTGTATTCTCTAAATCCACGACCTAGGTTTAGCCAACACCCTAGCCCTTGTTTTTTACCCACTCCAAGTGGTGAGTATATAAACTACTGGGCATGGACTTGTGGCGTGTTAAAAATTACGTTCATAAACACTATTTCACAATATGGGAAAGTGTTTATATTGAATGCTATGTAAAAACGAGACACAAAATACAACATCACTAATACTTTTTTTAAAGTACGGGAAAATGCCTGGCAGTAAATAAGCTAAAAGATTAACAAATCACGAGGAGGCAGAACTGGAAATACTTTTTTTTAACTGTGCTGTTTCCAAATTCTACTTAAACGAACTGAACTCCTACCAGACCTCCCTTGTGCCCACAGGATAAAAACCTGTTACCCCGACGTCCCCCATTCCCTCCCTCAAGCCTCACGGAAAAGCCCCGGCCCGCTCCTCCCCCCCCCCTCCCGCGGAGCTCAGCCTTCTAGAGGTCCTGGGCCGGCGCGCACGTGACCCCGCCGCGCGACTCCGCCCACGTAAGTAGGGCCCGCCCCGCGCACGAGCCGCTCCCTTAAAAGGTTGCGCCCGCGGCGATTCCACCTGCCTCTCTGGCAGGTGTTGGTGTGCCCTGTCGCGCCGCAGCCGCAGGTCATTTCAACGTGATGGTACTTGCCCGCGCCTTGACACTTGAGACACCCAAGGAATCATAGGGTGGAACGGCCTCTTACCTTCTGGATCCGCTTCAGCGCCATCCTCCCCGCTTGTCCGGACCTCGCGGCCCGGCGGGGCTGCCCGCGGCGGCCCGCTGCCGGCTCGGCCGCCGCGCTGCACGCCGGGAGTCACCGTCTGCGCGTGCGCGCCGCGGGGTACTGTGGGGCGGTCGCACCAACTTCGACGTCCTGGCCTGAGGTCAACCAAGGCTGGGCACAGTGACGCGCCGGGCACCTGCGGGCCGTCACCCGCTATGCTCACAGTCCCAGTGCGGGCTCTTCCCCAAGCTGTCACGTAACTCCTGAGGGTAGTGGTTCCCAGCCCTGTGAGTATACGTACGCTTTTATATGTGCATTATGTCGGAGGGTCGCAGCTCTTCCGAGCAGATGTACGTAGTGAGCGCACAGCTACGTGCAGGGGCCGGAAGAGCTGCGTCTTCGGAACTATGGCCTGAAACCGCATACTACCAGTTAATTCTCCACCTCCGTCTCTTTTTCCCACGACCTGGTCAGTGTCTAGGTCAGTTTTCAAACCGTGGTTGTGAACCAATTAGGGTGTCACAACATCAGTTTAACGGATTGCAACTTTTTATAAAATGAAATGGAATACAATGTACAGCATCAGTGCGTCTCACGTAGTAATGGCAAGAATTGTGAAAGTTCTGTTGATGTGAGACAGTTAGGAGCATAAAAGGGAATGCCTGCTGTACTCTAGGGTCAAAGGTGTAATCCAAGGTCGTCGTTTGCCCGTCAGGACACAGGTCACCTCTACGTGTGTCAGGACATAAAGTCTCTGGCTTCCATCCTCTCATGCCCCCAGTCTGTCTTCCTTATAACTTCATGAACTATGCGTTAAAATGTGGATCTTAACCAGGTAGCATCCTTTTCCAAAGCTATTCAAGGAAGCCTGTGGCCTATGAGGATACATTCAGGGTCTTCCAAGGTCCTTCAGGATCTAGTATCCTCTAGCTTTATCGCCTCTGTGACTTCCAGCCTACCTGATTCTAAAGAATTTGTAACAATTCTCCCTTTTACATTCCTTTATTCTTGGCTGCCCGCTCTCCGTCTTGGTGCCCTCCCCTTCAAAGAGCCTTCCAAAGCCAGCTCAAGCACTGAATAACAAAGCACCTTTCCTTGATTGTTACATCTACAGCACAAATTCCCTACCAGGTGAAGCAGAACAAGCTTATAATCCTAATTACTTGGGAGACTGAGGCAAGAGGATCCCCAGCCTGGGCAACATAGTGAGACCCTGGCTCAAAAAACAAAAGTAGTAACAGAAATTCCTATTAGTCCATGGGCCATCCCTCCTCACATGGTTAATGGCTCTCTTTTCATAGAACAAGTGATCAAAAAGTTTTTAAAAATGTATAGGAACCGGGGGTTTAGCTCAGCAGCACAGTGCCTGCCTGGCAAGCACAAGGTTGTGAGTTCAATCCCTGGTACCAAAAAAAAAAAAAAAAGTTTATATATTTGTGTAAGAATATAAACCTCAGCTAGTTGCAGTGGTGCATGCCTGTAATCCTAGCTACTTGGGAAGTTGAGGTGGGAAGATAGCTCCAGACTAGGCTTTGGCAATATAGCAAAACTGTCTCAAACAAACAAACAATGTGGAAAAGTTGGAACCTTTTCACATTCTGATGGGAAGGTATAATGAAGTCATCTTTGGAAAATGGTTTGATAGTTCCTCAGAAAGCTAAACATGGAGTTGTATGACCCAGCAATCAAATTCTTAGGTATAAAGAGATTAAAATACATCCATGCAGAAACTTGGCCACAAATATTTATAGCAGCATTATTCATAGTAGAAGGTCACAACAACCCAGGTGTTCTACGTATAAACCAAAAGTGATATACCACACAGTGGAATATTTTTCAGAATAAAGTACTGATATTGTGCTACAACAGGGATATATTAGATTTCTGGGGTTACTGTCACAAAGTACCCCAAACTGAGTGGCTTAAACAGTAGAAATTTATGGTTTCACATCTGTGGAGACCAGAAGTCTAAAATAAAGATGTCAGTAAAACTAGTTGGTTCCTTCCGAGGGCTGAGAAGAATCTTTTCCATGCCTGTCTCCTACCTCCTTGTAACCTTAGGCATTTTTTGTCTTGTAAATGGTGTCCTCCTTGTGTTTTCATATTGTCTTTCCTTTATGCAAGTCTGTGTCCGTGTCTAAATTTCCTTTTTCATAAAGATACACTCAGAACTCTGGGTGTAGCTCAGTGACAGAGCCTTTCCTTGCCTAGAGTGTGTGAATCCCCGGGTTTAGTATCCAGCTCTGCTAAATAAGTAAGTAAAACAAAAATCTCTCTAAAATCTCTATCCTATGACCAGGAACAAAGGCAAAATATGTATTTTTATCCCATCAAATTAGGTGAAAGAAATCAGTCAACAAAGGCCAAATATTGTATGATTCCATTCGTATGAAATGTCTAGGCAGCTGTATAAAGATAAAAAATAGATTAATGGTTACTGGGATGAAGGAGGGATGGAATTCCTGATGGGTAGATTATATGTCTGGAAAACTATTTAAAATATAGCCACAGAGCCGGGTGTGGTGTGCATGCCTTTAATCCCAGTACTCTGGAGGCTGAGGCAGGAGGATCATTGTGTTAGTTACTTTTCACTCGTTGCCAATACAAAATACCTGACGCCCAAAATTAGGGAAGGAAAGGTTTATTCTTACAGTTTCTCAGGCGTTTCAGTGCTACTTAGTTGGCTCCAAGTCAGCATGGCATGGCGGGGCTGCTGTTCATGGCATCCACAAGCAGCAAGCCATGCTGGTGAGAGAGAGGGAGAGGGAGGGGAGGGGGAGGGAGAGAGAAAGAGAGAGGGAGGGAGAGGGAGGCAGGGAGGGAGGGAGGGAGAACACGCCCTAGAGGGTGGAATCAAAGAGGAGGACCCGCCTCATTTACACTGTATGTCAGCTCCACCCCTAGGCGGGTACAGCACTCACATTGCCAATCCCAGCGCTAGACAACAAACCAAACACAAGTAAGCACCGGACTTAGCCCCATCAAAAGTATATGAGGCCTTGGGGGGACATAGCATACCCAATACAATTGTTGTGAGTTTGAGACCAGCCTGGGCTATAAAGTGAGTTCAAGGCCAGCCTGAACTGTGTAGTGAGTGAGACCCTGTCCCAAAAAATAGGGCTGGGGATTTAGCTCAGTGGCCTAAGCACCTGCCTGGCAATTGTGAGGTTGTGAGTTCAATCCCCATTACCAAAACCAAAAAAATATATATATAGCAACAGTAAACAGAACTCTTCTATTTCCCTTCAACCCAGCTTCCCGTGCTAGTTACCATTTTATATAGCACAGTGGTCTAATCAAGAAAATTAACATCTGTGTGATATTATTAACTAATTTACAGGCATTATTTGGATTTTTCTAGTTGTCCAACTAATTTCTTTTTCTGATCCAGAATCAGTTTTAGCATCCTACTTTGCATTTATCTTGTCAATTTAGCCTTTGCAATCTCAGTTACGTATTTTGGAGTTTTTATACTTCTGATTGTAATCCAACATTGCAGGTCTAATATTGTTCTTTTCATTTTGTGTGTGTATGTGTGTGTGTGTGTGTGGCACTGGGGATCAAACTCACAACCTCATGTCTGCCAGGCAGGTGCTTAAGCCACTGAGCTAAACTCCCAGCCCTAGTCTTTAGAGACAGGGTCGCACTGTGTAGCTCAGTCTGGCCTTGTGCTCATGTTGTAGCCCAAACCGGCCTCCAACTCACAATGCTGCGCCTACCTCAGCCTCTCCGAGTGCTGGGATTAAAGGTGTGTGTACCACGCCCGGCTTTTTTTTTTTTTTTTTTTTCTTTTTAGACAGGGTCTCGCTATGCAGTTCAGACTGGCCTTGAACTCACTGTGTAGCTCAAGGTGGCCTCGAACTCAAAGCAGTTCTCCTTCCTCTGCCTCCCAAGTGCTGGGATTGTGGGAGTGTGCCACCACACCCAGCCCACACAGGTCTAATTTTCCCCTTCCTTCTCTACTTATTTATAATGTAACTCTTTGTTCCACAATAAAAAAAAAAATTATCCTCTAGCTTTTTGTTTTCTATTTTATTTATTTAGTTCTGGTTTCTTGAGGCAAGGTCTTGTTATATAGTCCACACTGGCCTTGAATTCACTGTGTATCCCAGGCTGGCCTCAAACTTAAGGTCATCATCCTGCCTCAGCCTCCTGAGTGCTGGGATCACAGGCATTTGCCCAGTGCCCTGTGGGTAAATCTGAAGAGGCATAATTGCTGGGTTGTATTTCATGAACTTCTCCATTCCTTTTCTCCCTTCTGGTGAGGATGATATGGGGGGAAGAATGTAACTCCCAACCTGCTAGATGTCAGACACATGGAGTTCATGTTCTCCAGAGTTGAAGAATGCTGAGGAAAAACAGAGGTTAAGAGTAGGAAAATCTACTGGGGACTAGGAATGGGGAATAGGAATAGTTCCTAAGAAGCAGCAGGGGTCCCGAATGGGTTGCCCTCAACAGTAAAAATTCTAGCTCTCATTATTCACAGTGTATTTATTTGCCTTCTCATTCCTAGTATCATCAGGTCTCCAGATTCATGGGTTCCACATCCATAAATTCAACCAACCACAGTATGAAAATATTGGAGAAAAAAACTTTCTCTGCTGAAATATGTAGATATTTCTTGCCATTATTTCCAAATAATACAGTGTAACAAGTTAGGTGTGGTGGCGCATGCCTTTAATCCCAGCACTCAGGAGGCTGAGGCAGGAGAATCATTGTGAGTTCAAGGCCAGCCTGAATTGCATAGTGAGGCCCTGTCTCAAAAAATAGGGCTAGGAGCTGGGCGTGGTGGTGCACGCCTTTAATCCCAGCACTCGGGAGGCTGAGGTAGGCGGAACATTGTGAGTTCGAGGCTGGCTTGGGCTACAACGCAAGTGCAAGGCCGGCCTGAGCTACACAGTGCAACCCTGCCTCAAAAAACCAGGGCCGGGAGTTTGGCTCAGTGCCTTAAGCGCCTGCCCTGGCAGGCGTGAGGTTGTGAGTTCCATCTCCGGTGCCACAAAAAATAAATAAATAAATAAATAAATAAATAGGGCTGGGGATTTAGCTCAGTGGCCTAAGCACCTGTCTGGCAGGCGTGAGGTTGTGAGTTCCATCCCTGGTACCAAAAAACAAAACAAAACAAAACAAAAAAAAACCCCCCAAAAAACAAAAACAAAAAACAGTGTAACAACTATCTGCATAGCATTTACATCATATTAAGTGTTTTAATTTAGAGAGAATTTAAAGTGTACACAGATAGATGCACACAGGTTACATGCAAATGTGCCGTCTTATAGAAGGGACTTAAGCATCCACAGGTATCACAACCCCCGAGGATTCTAAGGGATGGATGATGCTATCTGCACTTAGTAAGAAGCTTTATAATTGCTAACTGTATACCTTTGTGAAAAGCAAATTATTAAGTGGAATATAATATGTATAGTGTTTTGTCTTGAATCTTATAGTATATAGACACTAATCCTATTGGGTTAGGACCCTACCCAATGATCTCACTTAACCTTGATTACCCCTTAGAAATCCTATCTCTAGATACAACCACACTAGGAATTAGGGCTTCAACAAATAAATTTTAAGGGGACATAAACATTCACTTCATAATAATGGTGAAGGACTAAATTTTTCTCTTTATAAGATCAGGAATAAGGCCGGTTTGCTGTTACTACTAACCAACATTCAGTATTGAATTGCATGTTGTGGCCATTACTCTAAGGAAAAGAAATAAAAGGCAGACAGATTGAAAAGAAGTGAAGTGGTTTTTTATTTGCGCATGGCATGATCATCTGTATAGAAACCTGAAAAAAACTGCAAAAACCTAGTAAGAGGTTAGTACAGTTACAGATGTAAGATTAATGTACAACATCAATTGTGTTTCTTCTGTGTACCAGCAACAAATAACTAGGATTTACATGGCTAGGGCTGTAGCTCAATGCTTGCATAACATGCATGAAGCTCTGGGTTCCATCCCTAGCACCGCAAAAGAAAAAAATATTGTGGTGGTTAATCATGCCAACTTGATTGGCCTGAGGGATGTCTAGGAGATTGGTAAAGCATACTTTGTGTGCTTTGGGTGGGTCAGGTGGGAGTATGACCTTAAGGACTGTATCTGGTCCCTGACTCTTTTCCTTCTGGCTGTTTCCCAATCCCTCTGCTCCCTGACTATCTGTGGAATGAGTTGCTATTTCCTGCCAGGCCCTTTTGTCATGGTGTTTCTGTATTGGAGCCAGCCAGCCAGGGACTGAAACCTAGGAAACCATGAGCCAAAATACACCTTTTTTCCTGTCAGTTGTGTTTGTCAGGTAGTTTGTCCTAGCAGTAGAAAAGCTAACGCAAGGATCGTAGGCTTGATTATCAAATTAGACCAACAAAACTTTTAGAGAAAAAAGCAAAAGACAAAGTCTTAATGACCTTGGATTTGACAAAGATATCTTCAATACAAAAATAATAAACATTAATTCTAAGAGAAAACACAATAAAAAATACAATAAATTGGCCTTCATCAAAATATTAAAAAATGAAGCATGGAGAGAAGTTGGACTAGCAGAGGGACCTTGGAAACTGAGAATGACATGGCAGTGAGGACTCTGAGTTTTCCTTACATTTTCTGTGTGTACTGGAGAGCCAGCAGCAGGGAAACACAGATGAGAGTAAGGCGGGGGGGCGGGGGAGAGAGCCTGAGAATAGCTTGCTCTTTCTAGCCAGAAGACCCAAAAAGGAATAACCTAGTAGTATCATAAACTCAGAAATATTGCTCCGGCTGACACTATGGAACAAGATGGACCCCATTCTCATCAGGAAAGTTTTAGGGGACAACCTAGACTTCCACAGCAGCAGTGTTGTATAGAGATGGGATCGTGCCAGAAAAGGCCAGTGGCACTGAGACTGTCATTCCCACCCAGTGATAATGATGCCCTCCCTCTCTCGTGATCAATGCAAGCCACTGGGGAGCCAGTTACAAGGTGTTCATCCTTCTCCCAGACTGAGTGGTGGACTTGACTCTCCTTTGGCAGTCATGTGTGTCGGAGAAGACCTACAAAATGGAAAGCATGAATAAGATCCAAAATCTCCTAACCTAATACACAGAATGTCCATGATACATTGTTTATTTGTTCTTTTTTAAAGTACCAGAGATCAGCCGGGCGTGGTGGCCCACGCCTTTAATCCCAGCACTCGGGAGGCTGAGGTAGGCGGAGTGTTGTGGGTTCGAGGCCAGCTTGGGCTACAACGCGAGTGCAAGGCCGGCCTGAGCTACATAGTGCGACCCTGCCTCAAAAAACCAGGGCCGGGAGTTTGGCTCAGTGCCTTAAGCGCCTGCCCTAGCAGGCGCGAGGTTGTGAGTTCAATCCCTGGTGCCGCAAAAAAAAAAATAAATAAATAAATAAATAAAGTACCAGAGATCGAACTCATAACCTCACACCTGCCAGGCAGGTGCTGTGCCACTGAGCTGCACCCCTAGTCCCCATGATACATTAAAATTTGTTCTAAGGTTCTCTCTCTCAATTTGAATAACATAGGATAACCAATAGACCTCAAATCAGAAATGACACAGAAGTTAGAATTATTTGACAAAGATTTTAAAGGAAGTATTATGAAAGTACTTCAGAGAACAATTACAGGCATATTTTTAAAAATTTTTTTTAATTTTTTTATTTTTTGGTTTTTTTGGTACCTGAGATCAAACTCACAACCTCGTGCCTGCCAGGCAGGCCCTTATGCCACTGAGCTAAATACCTGGCCCTATTTTTTGAGACAGGGTTTCACTATGAACTCACTTTGTAGCCCAGGCTGGTCTCGAACTCACAATGATCCTCCTGCCTCAGTCTCGTGAGTGCTGGGACTAAAGGCATATGCCACCATGCCTGGCTCTCTTGTTCTTTTTTTATATTGAATTGCAGACATACTTTGAAAGAAATGAGAAATATAATAATCTCAGCCAAGAAATACAAGACGTAAAGAAGGGCTGGATGGAAACCAAGCATAGTGGCTCCTACTGGTGACCCCAGCACTCTAAGAGGCTGAGACAGAAGGACTGCAAGTTCAAGCACAGCCTGGGCAATTTGGTGACTTAGACCTTGTCTCAAACAAAACAAACACAACTCAGCATGGAGGCCCTGGGTATCCTCACTACTGGAAAAAGCAGCAGAACTGGATGGAAAATCTTAAATTTGGCAGAAGACATAGACATAAGCCTAAAGAAGCTAAACCAACTCAATGCAAGATAAACCTAGAGAAGTCCATCCCAAGGTACATTATAGTCAACACTGAAAATTAAAGTTAGGAAAAATCTTAACAACAAAAAAGAGCCAGGCGTGGTGGCACACTCCTGTAATCCCAGCATTTGGGAGGTTGAGGCAGGAGGATTGTTGCAAGTTTGAGACCAGCCTGGGCTACAAAGTGAGCCCAAGGCCAGCCTCAACTGCATAGCAAGACCGTGTCTCAAAAAGACAAAAAAACAACAACAACAACAAAAAAGAACTAACACTTATAAGGGAACACCCACTTGCGTTGTAGCAGATCAGAAACCATATAGGCCAAGATAAAGTGGAATAACAATTTTTTAAAGCTGAAAGAAATGAAATATGTTAATTTTATGTCCAGTAAAAATATTCTTTGGAAAAGAAAGTAGCTGCATGCCTGTAATCCCAGCACTTAGAATTCGGAGGCAGGAGGATTGCTGTGAGTTCAAGACCAACCTGGGTTACAATGCAAAATCCTGTCTCAAATCAAACAAAAAATCTTACCGGTTTTCCTCCATCTGAGAATATCTTGAGAGTCTCACTATGTAGTTCAGGCTGGCCTCAAAATCACGGCAGTGCTCCTGCTTCAGCCTTCTGAGTGCTGGGGTCACAGGTGTGTGTCACCACATGGGGCATGATAAGATTTTTCATCAATAAATTTATCTTAAAAATGATGAAGTAAGTTCTTGAAATGGAAAGGAAATAATAAAGGAAGGAATCTTAGAACATCAGAAAGGAAGAAAGAAATCAGGAAGAATAAAGATGGATAAATACAGTGGAATTCTCTTCTTGAGTTTACCAAATTTGACAGTTGAAGCAAAAATTGTAGCATCGTCTGATGTGGCTCTCAGAATATTTGGGGGAAATAGGACAATTACATCATAAATGACAGGCTAAAAGGATTTAAAGAATGGTAAAGTGTTTATGCTTCACTCAGATTGGTGCAACATCAATTCCAGTGGACTGTGATAAGTTATGTATGTATAATGTGACACCTAAAACTATACAAGAACTGTAGAAACATTCAAAAGCATAACCACATACACATAAGTCCATAAAATAGAAATAAAAGGCATGAGCAAGTCAGAGGAAAGTCAGAAAAGTAAACAGGCTGGGCATTGTGGCACACAACCATAATCCCACCACTTGGGAGGCTGAATCAGGGTGATCACAAGATCAAGGCCAGCCTGAGCAATTCAGCAAGTTCAAGGCCCTCTGGGCTACATGGTTCCTGTCTCGAAAAAGGGCTCAGAACTCTTTTTGGTTCAATCTCTAGTACTGTAGTGAAGAAAGAAAAAGAAAAAATCACCAGGAACAAAGAGGGGCATTACATAATGATAAAAGGATTAGTCTACCAAGAAGGTGTAGAAATTGTAAATGTGAGATACATGAATCAGAAATTGATAGACTGTAGAGGAGAAATAGGTAAATCCATACTTGTAATTGGGAAACTTCAACTCTGTCTCTCCATTAGCATTTGAACTACCCAGAAAATCAGCGGAGGTGTGAAAGATCTCAACACCAATGGGATCACACAAGCACATGCATACACAGACTCACCTGTAATGCTTCAGCTAGCCAAAGCAGAACAGTGATTCTGTAAGGACCCATGACTGTTTACCAAGATAGGCCATTTACCAAGAGGGAATCATAAGGTAAACATCTTTAAAATCATTGAAGTCATATTGTAGGTGACCGCTAACCGCAGTGGAGTCAAACTAGAAATCAGTAACAGGAAAATCTCCCAAATATGTAGAATTGAAAGGAAATCAAAGTACAACATAACAAGATTTATGGGATGTAGCTAAAGTCATGTGGAAGGAAAATTTTATAGCATTAAGTGCTTATATTAGAAAAGAGGGAGCCCGGAGTTTGGTTCAGTGGCTTAAGCGCCTGCCTGCCAGGTGTGAGGTTGTGAGTTCCATCCCTGGTGCCAAAAAAAAAAAAAAAAAAAAAAAAGGCATCTTGGTATATGATACTTAAAGTGTAGAAAAGAGGAAAGCCAGGTGTGGTGGCTCACACCTTTAATCCCAGCACTCGGTAGGCTGAGGTAGGTGGAGCGTTGTGAGTTCGAG
>RJWM01000254.1:165221-180443 GCA_004363535.1 Dasyprocta punctata
AAAAGAGAAGTCTCAAAAGTTCCCATAAAATCCTTTTTTTTTTTTTTTTGGCGGCACTGGGGATTGAACTCAAAGCCTTGTGCCTGCCAGACAGGTGCTTAAGCCACTGAGCCAAACTCCCGGCCCTAGTATTTTGAGGTAGGGTTGCACTATGTAGCTCAGGCCAGCCTTGCGCTCGTGTTGTAGCCCAAGCTGGCCTCAAACTCACAACACTCCTCCTACCTCAGCCTCCCAAGTGCTGGAATTAAAGGCGAGCACCAACATGCCCGGCCTCACTTTAAAATCCTAAAAAAAAAAAAGAGGAAGCTGGGCATGGTGGCACACATCTGTAATCCTAGCACTTGGGAGGCTGAGGCAGGAGGATGGCCATGCATTCAAAGCCAGTTTGGGGCTCTCTCCTCCCCTTTTGCTCTTGTTGCTTTTGCTGTCTTCTGCCACCATGAACTGTTGCCCCTTTGCCATGCCACCCTGCCTTGCAGTCAACTGATTATGGACTGAAACCTCCACATACTGTGAACTAAGTAAACTTTTACTTCCTTCAAAAAAAAAAAATGGCCAGTTTATGTTACACAGTGAGTTCAAGACCAGCCTGCACTACATAGCAAGACCTTGTCTCAAAAAAACAAGGAGAAGCCGGGCGTGGTGGTGCACACCTTTAATCCCTGCACTCCGGAGGCTGAGGTAGGTGGAGCATTGTGAGTTCGAGGCCCACTTGGGCTACAACACAAGCGCAAGGCCGGCCTGAGCTACATAGTGTGACCCTGCCTCAAAAAAAATAGGGCTGGGAGTTTGGCTCAGTGGCTTAAGCGCCTGCCTGGCAGGCATGTGAGGCTGTGAGTTCGCTCCCCAGTGCCAAGGAGAAAAAAAAAAAAAAGCAGAATTCAATAAAATATAGAAAAATACTAGAGAAAACCCAATGAAACATAAAGCTGGTTCTTTGAAAGGATTCATCACCTTGTTAATACTGATGACACAAATTACCAATATTAGAAATGAAATGGGGTATCACTACAGATCTGTAGGCATCAGAAGGAAATGCAATGTTATATACTTTTGACATGTTAAAGAGACTAATTCCTCAAAATTCACCCATAAAAAAATAGATCGTCAGTAAAACCCTATAACTTTTTTTTTTTTTCTGGCACTAGGCATTGAACTCAGGGCCTTCACACAGAGCTACATACCTAGGCCTCTCTTATATTTTATTTTGAGATAGGGTCTCACTAAGATGCTGAGTTGCTCAGGCTTGGCTCAAATTTGTGATCCTTTTGCCTTGACCTTCCAGAGTGCTGGGTTTACAGGCATGTGCCACCACAACCAGCCAACTACTGTAACTTTTTTTTTTTTTTACATGGAGGGAGGGGACGGTTAAAACAGGGTCTTGCCCTGTAGCTCAGGCTGATCCTGAACTCACTGTGTAGCCCATGCTGGCCTTGAAGTGGCAGCAATCCTCTCACCTCAGCCTGCCCAGTGTTGCCTCCACACACTGCTCTGTGTAACAGTAAGAGATCCGGATGTTTACAGTGGAGAACTCTATCTTACATTTAAACAAAAATTCTGCATAAATCTTCTAGATGATAGAAGAGAGTTCCCAACTCGTTTTGAAAGAGGATGTGTATGGGAACTTATTTCACTGATAATGGAAATTAAAACTGAGGCAACAACACAAATGCACAGGCAAAAACTACCCCATCCACCACCCTGTAGTGTGGATTACCACCCTGTAGTGTGGATTGAATCCAGGGCTTTTGCGCTGAGCCACATCCCTAGACCCTTTTTTTTTTTCCCCGGCACCGGGGATTAAACTCACAACCTCATGCCTGTCAGACAGGCGCTTAAGTCACTGAGCCAAACTCCCAGCCCTGGTTTTTTGAGACAGGGTCGCACTGTGTAGCTCAGGCCGGCCTTGCGCTAGAATTGTAACCCAAGCCAGCCTCGAACTCACAATGCTCCTCCTACCTCAGCCTCCTGAGTGCTGGAATTAAAGGCATGCGCCACCATGCCCAGCTGCTCCCTAGACCCTTTTTGTTGTTGTTGTTGTTATTTTTTCTTTCCTTGGGTACAGGAATCAAGCTCACAACCTTGTGCTTGCCAGGCAGATGCTGTGCCTCTGAGCTATATCCTTGGCCCCTGTTGTTATTTTGAGATAAGGTCTCAGAGTCACCAAGTTGTCCTAGCTATCCTCGAACTGCCTCAGCCTTCCTGAGTGCTGGGATTACAGGTGGATGGCACCATGCCAGGTTAGCAAAAAGCTATAACTGAGGAGGAGGAGAAAGAGGGGAAGAGACTGAAACTTGAGGGGAAGAAAAAGTGAAGGAGGCACAAGTCTGATGGGGAAAATCAGACTGGTCTGTTAACAAGTGAAGGGTGCCTTATAGAACTGCTGGCATGAGCTTGGGGCCGGTAATTTTCCATTGGGTCATGAGTATGGCATTCTTTTGAGAGTTTTCCTCGTGTTTTAGGGGATTTCCTCCTAGTATAAAGTGTGGATCAGCTGCTATTTTTGTCCTCAGAGACATCATTCCCCACCCCCTTGGTTCTTGTGTGAAGATTAGGGAATGCGGGGAGGGCATCTTCTATCCATTGTTAGCAAGAGAGGATATGGAAAAAGATACGTCTCCACATTCAGTGGATAACAAGGTCATGGATTAAGGCCTGAGAATCTCCTTATCCTCTTCTTCCCATGGGGATTTCTGTCCTATTTCGTGAGGCTATATTATTACCCTGATACTAAAACCACAAAAGACCACCCTCCCCCAAAGAAGCCTATGATAAATATCTCATGAATACAGATGCAAATGTTGTCAGTAAGACATCAGGACGTGGATTTCAGGAATATATAACAATTGCAGGGGCCAGGTGTGGCATATATATATATATATATATATATATATATATATATATATATATATATATATTTGGAGGATAGGAAGCCCTAGGATTCTGTGCTGACATCTAGACAACAGTAGCGCCGGCAGACTCTCAGATATAACAACTATTTTAGAGCTCTGAAGACTTGGAGTTCTCAGGAGAAGGCTTAGATGAGAAATCAGTCCATTGTGAGGTTTAGCTTTTCACACACCCTCAGCTACCCTTTCCTTACTCCCCGTACTGTGACAGACAGTTTTGTCCTGCATTCCAGGAGCGTGCAAGAGCAAGGCTGGGAAGTAAGCCTGTCCTCCACAGGGCATGGTGTCCAGCACCTGTGATCTCAGCACCCGGGAGGCTGAGGCAGGATTGCCTTGAGTTTGAGGCCAGCCTGGGCTGCATTTTTTTTTTCAGAACCAGGAATCAAACTCAGGACCTGGCACTTGCCAGGCAAATACCATGGCACTGAGCTATATACACAGCTCCTTGGTCTACACTTTGGCTACACCTAGTCCAGACTACATAGTAAGACCCTGTCCAAAAAAAGAAGACAAAGAAGAAGATGAAGAACAAGAAGAAAAGAATCTAGAAAAAATTATGAAATGAGTGAATAGAATGACAGTATTTATAGAGAAAATGTCTGAAGAAATCAAAAATAATTCCAGAGCTGTAAAGCACAATAACAAATGAAAAATTCACCAGCGGGTTCAAAGGCAGATTTGAGCAAGAAAAAGAAAGAATTGGTAAACTTGAGAGTAGTACAATGGAAAGTATGAAATTTGAGGAACAAGAAGTTTGAAGAAGTGAACAGAGCTAGGGGCAGACAAACACATGGATGGTGGAAGTGTTAAACAGGTAAAGAGAGGGCGAGAAAGATCATTTGTGGAACTGATGCCTGAAACCCCCTGGTTCTGATGGGAGACATGAAGATAGCAGTTCAAAAATGCCACAGACTGGGACTGGGGATATAGTTCAGTGGTATAAATGCCTGCCTGGCAAGCATAAGGTCCTGATTCCGGTACCAAAAGGAAAACAAAACCAAAAAAAAAAAAAGCAACAAACTCCAAGAGAAAATAACATGAACTAGAAAAAGGCGAATTAAAATCTTATTCATAATAATTTAGTTGATTTACATTACTCTGACAATAGCCCATTCTTTTTTTTATACTTACCAGGATAAAATTTTAAAACAGTAGTTTAAGCCAGTGGTTTACACTTTGCTTGTTTGCGTTGGTGGCAATTGACCCCACATGCTAGGAAGTTCTACCACTGAGCTGTGTCCTCAGCCCTTTTGAGATAAGAGTCTTGCGAGTTGCTCAGGCTGGCCTCAGACTCTCAATCCTCCTCCCTCAGCCATTTATAGCTTTTAAAATCTCCTCCTGTGTAGGTAGGTGCATATAGGTTATAACTTCGGTCAATGTGATACATTACTATTTGTCCCTCTTAATGCTTTTCACCTTCAGTAATATACCTACCTTTGTTAGCATTTGCCTGGTTGGTATTTTCCTGTCCCTTTATTTTTAGCTTCTGTATCAGTTTTTTTGAGCTGTGTCTGGATAACATCGCATTGTATGTGTGTACTACATTTTGTTTATTCATATGTTCAGCAGTAAACATGTAGGGTATTTCCTTATGGGGGGAGCACTGGAAATCGAGATCATGACCTCATGCTTGCCAGGCAGGCACTGTGCCGCTGAGCTGTATCCCTGGACCCCTTATTTCATTTAGAAAGGCTCATTCATTATGTTAGTCTGTTGGAACTGTCTTAACAAAATACAGCATGCTGGGTGGTGGCATAAACAACAGAAATTTATCTTCTCACAGTTCTGGAGGGTGGAAGTCCATGATCAAGGTGCCATCAGGTTTTGTTTCTGCTGTGGCCTCTCTCCCTGGCTTTTAGACAATTCTCCCTGTGTTCTCACCCCTGAGGACCCCTCACCCTCTTCTCTAGCATGGGGTAGGAAGTGGAAAGGACCTAGCACAGTAATCTCTCTGTTCTCCCCTTCCCCCTCCCCTCTCCTCTCCTGTCTCTTCCTCTTCTAATATAGGACACCAGTCTGAACCAGACTAGAGCCCCGCTCTTAGGATCTTATTTAACTCCCTTTACCTCTGTCTCCAAATGCAGTCATATTAGGAGAGTTTCAACATAGGAAGTATGCATGAGTCAATTCGGTTGTTCTTTTTACAGATCTTTCAAGATTTTCATTTCTTCATAATTCAGTTAGGGTTTTTTTTTTCCCTAGAAATTTGGTCATTCATTTAGGCTATGCAATTTGTTGGTGCATAGCTACTAATAATATTCGCTTACATTTTTTTTCAATTCCATATGTATTGAAAATTTTATGTGATGTTTCTAAATTAAAATTTTTGGGGGAGGGGTGGTACTGGAGATTGAACCAAGAACTTTTTATTTTTATTTTTTTAATTTTGAGGCAGGGTCTTGCTGAGTTGCCCAGGCTGGCCTCAAATTTGCCGTCCTCTGCTCCAGCTTCCCAAGTCACTGAGATTACAGGGATGTGCCATCATGCCCAGTTTAAGTTGAATTTTTAAAAAATTGACAAAAATTGTACATACATATTTTATACACTAGGAATTGTATTTGTAGGGTGGACCAGCTCAACAAGTAATTAACGTACCTATTATCTCATTTTTTTTGTGGTAAGAATATTTAAACTTTAGCAATTTTCAAAGCACAGAAGTGCTTAACTGTTGTTACTATGTTGTGCAGTAGATCTGCTGAATTTACTCATCCTGTCTAACTGAAATTTTGTATCTTTAGTTTAACCTCTTACTTGCTTCTCCCAGCACTCAGCCAGGGTAACTGCTATCTTCTTTATACTACTTCTTCCTCTTCCTCTTCTTCCTCTTCTTCTTTCTCTTCTTCCTCTTTTTCTGCCTCTTCCTCCTCTCCTTCCTCTTCTTTTCCTCCTTCTCCTCCTCCTTCTGCTTCTCCTTCTTCTTTTCTTCTTCTTCTCCTTCTTTGCCTTCCCCCTCTCCCTCTTCTTCTTCCTCTTCCTATTCTTCCTCCACCTCTTCCTTTTTCTTTTCTTCTTCCTCTTCTTCCTCCTCTTCTTCTTTCTCTTTTTCCTCTTCCCCCTTTCCCTTTTTCTCTTCCTCTTCCTCTTCTTCTTTTTTCTTCTTCTTTTAACTGTCTTTAAGGCCAAGAATATAGTTCAGTGGTATAGCACTGCCTGGCAAGCTTGAGATCCTGAGTTTGATTCCTGGTGGCCCCCTCCAAATCTTTATTTTATTGGCATATTTCAGATGTACACAGTGATAACATTCATCATAGATCCTTTATACTTTTGAGTGCAACTTTTTTAGATTCAACATAAGAGAAATCATGCAGTATCTTTTTTTTTTTTTTTGTGGCACGGGGGATCGAACTCACAGCCTCACACCTGCCAGACAGGTGCTTAAGCCACTGAGCCAAACTCCCGGCCCTAGTTTTTTGAGGCAGGGCCTCACTATGTAGCCCAGGCCAGCCTTGTGCTTGCATTGTAGCCCATGCTGGCCTTGAACTCACAACACGCCACCTACCTCAGCCTCCTCAGTGCTGGGATTAAAGGCATGTGCCACCACGCCTGGCAGTATCTGTCTTTTTGTGCTTGGCTTATTTCACTTCATAGACTGTCTTCCAGGTTCATTCATATTCCAGCAAATGACAGGACCCCCACCACCATTATAGGGGTGAAGAGTATTCCACTGTGCCTGTATACTGCATTTTCATCCATTGATGGACAGTTATTGTGAATAATGCTATAATAAATATAAGAGCAAGCCAGGCTGAGGTAGGAGGAGCATTGTGAGTTCGAGGCCAACTTGGGCTACAACGTGAGCACAAGGCCAGCCTGAGCTACATAGTGCGACCCTGCCTCAAAACAAAAAAAAAAAAACTAGGGCCAGGAGATTGGCTCAGTGGCTTAAGCGCCTGTCTGGCAGGCACAAGGCTGTGGGTTCGATCCCTGGTGCCACAAAAAAAATAAATAAATATAAATATAAATAAATAAATAAATAATATAAGAGCCTAGATAGCCCTTCAGCATTCTAACTTCAATTCCTATGTTAATCTTTGGCTTTTTTGCTTCTTTGTTTTGTTTGCAGTGCTGGGGATCAAACCCAGGGCCTCATGCATGCTAAGTAAGTGCTTTACCACTGAGCTGGGTGAACCCTCATCCCTGTTTCATTTCCGTCTGTTAGTGGGAATGGAATTGCTGGAGCATGTGGTAGTTCTTGTTGAATTTTTTGGAGCTTCCATATTGTTTCCAGCAATAACAGTACTCGTTTTTATTCCTAGTAATAGTAGAGAAAGAGGGCTGGGAGTTTGGCTCAGTGACTTAGGCGCCTGTCTGACAGGCGCGAGATTGTGAGCTCAATTCCCCGTGCCGCCAAAAAAAAAAAGAAACAATAGTAGAGAAAGACTTCCTCCACATCCTTGTCAATATGTGTGTGTGCGCATGTGTGTTACTAGACAATGAACCCAGGGTCTCACAAATGCTAGAAAAGAGTTGTCCCATTGAGCTACATCCCCATCCCTTTTGAAATTTCATTATGAGAAAGAGTCTCCCTGAGTTCCCGAGGTTGGCCTCTGAGTTACGATCGTCCTGCCCCAGCCTCCAAGCAGCTGGGATTACAGGCACGAAACATCATGCCTGGCTCTCCATTGTTTCTATTCTTTATTTTATCTAATCTTTATTATTTCCTTCCTTTTTCTAGCTTTGGGTTTAGTTTACTCTTCAGTTCTTTTTCCTTGCAGCATAGAGTTAGGGCACTAACTTGAGAGCTTCTTCTTCTTCTTCTTTTTTTTTTTTTTAGTGTAGGCATTCAAGTATAAATTTTCCTCTTAGCACTGACTTTTCTGCATCCCAGAAATTTTAGTATATTGTATTTTTATTTTTCAAGATATTTTAAAAAGTTTTCCAGCTTTCCTTTTTGTTCGTTTGTGTTTCGTTTCATTTTGTTTTTCAGCCCTGGGACAGCTCCGTACCACTGAGTGCAGCCCTAGCCTTTATTTTGAGATAGAGCCTCACTGATTTGCCCAGGCTGGCCTCTGACTTGTGAGCCTCCTGCCTCAAGTACCTGGGATTACAGGAGTTGATATTTGTGAAGGATGTAAACCACCAAACCTGGTGAGCCAGCTGCCGTTGTTTTTGATACACAGTTTCATTCCATTGTGATCAAAAGATAATTTGTCTTAAAATTATTGACCATTTTTGGATTGGGTCTTTACATTTGGGGGCCCTTATCGGTGACCTGGCCTAGATCCCCAATCTCCTGAAGGAGTGTACAGTGAAGGCTTAAATGAGACAAGGTATGATGCTAGGGCTCCAGGAGGATCAGAACCCTTCTGCAGAGTTCAAGACTCTGAGGGTTCAGACAAGAAATGTCTCTGGGCAGCCTGTATTTATTTTTTTAGTCAAGGAAGGAATTAGAGTGGAAAACACAAGAAACTCAGCAGGGTTTGGGGAGTGGTTCAAAGACTTTTCCAAGTAGCAGATTATGTTAATTTAGGAGAAGTATCTTGACCTTGAACAAAATCCTGAAATGACTCACGGGGGCATAGATGATCTTAGCTAAGCAGAGTCAATGGGAACTCTCAGATTTGTGGCACCGGGGATTGAACTCACCACCTCGCGCCTGCCAGACAGGCACTTAAGCCACTGAGCCAAACTCCTGGCCCTAGTTTTTTGAGGCAGGGTCGCACTATGTAGCTCAAGCCGGCCTTGTGCTCACCATATAGCCCAAGCTGGTCTCGAACTCACAACACTTCTCCTACCTCAGCCTCCCGAGTGCTGGGATTAAAGGCGTGCGCCACCACGCCCGGCTTCTGTCTCACTAGTGTAAAAAGCTGAAAGAGTAAATAAGATCCAAAGGTTACAATAGATATAGTAAAAGGAAAAGAAACTGCTCAAAGGGAAATTTTATTGTTTAATCAATCTTGCATGCCTATATCTGGCAGCCTGAACAATTATTTTGAGGATAACAATATGCAATGTAACAGCCATTGTTAAATTCCTATGATCTTTTTTTTTTTTTTGGCGGCTCCGGGGATTGAACTCACAGCCTTGCGTCTGCCAGACAGGTGCTTATGCCACTGAGCCAAACTCCTGGCCCTAGTTTTTCAAGGCAGGGTTGCATAATGTAGCTCAGGCCAGCCTTGCACTCGCATTGTAGCCCAAGTGGGCCTCGAACTCACAACGCTCCTCCTACCTCAGCCTCCTGAGTGCTGGGATTAAAGGTGTGCACCACCACGCCCGGCTATCTTCTTGTTTTGAAATCCTATGTTGCCATTGTTTTTCTGTTGTTGTCATTTTGCTTTTGTTGTTGTTTTTAATTGTTTGCTTCTCGATTTTTCTGTTTTTTCTTTAAAAAAAAAGATATAGTGGCTAGGAATTTTCTCTCCTGAGACTGTTTGCTAAAAAAAAAAAATGAAAATAAAATAATTGACTATATATGCACTAAGAAAGAATATAAACTCTGTTGTTGTTTACTAGAGGGTCTTACTAAATTGCCTACGATGGCCTTAAACTTGTGGTCCTTCTGTCTCAGCTTCCTGGGTGGGTAGGATTAGAGGCATGTACCACTGTACCTGGCTACTTTTTGTATTTGAGGGGGTGCTGTATCAGGAATCAAACTCAGGACCTTGTGCTTGCCAGGCAGGCGCTGTGCCACAAAGCTATATCCCCAGCCCTTGTATTTTTTACAGTTTTTTTTTTTTTTTTTTTTTTTTTTTTTTTTTTTTTTTTTTTTTTTTTTTTTTTTTTTTTTTTTTTTTTTTTTTTTTTTTTTTTTTTTTTTTTTTTTTTTTTTGAGACAGAATCTTGCTATGTAGTTCAGGCTGGCCCTGAACTCACTGCGTAGCACAGGCTGGCCTCAAGCTCACCGCAGTCCTCCTGCCTCAGCCTCCCAACTGCTGGGATTATATGTGTGTCCCACCACACACACACCAGAAAATAAAACCAAATAGAACATTCATTTGCCTATGTATTTATCATTACCGGAGATCTTTACATCATGTGGCTGTGAGCGTCCTTTTATTTCCATCTGCAGCACTCCCTTTCCACGCTGTAGAGCAGGTGGTGTGCAAACAAGGTCTGCTCTGCTTTCTCCAATTCGAGGAGGCAAAGGAGGGGAAAGGGAGATAGGTTGCTTCCTGCTCAAGATCATGTCTGCTACCACTCTGTTGAAGAGCCAGTATGGCAAGGGAAAATGCCACAAGACTTTCCTGCCCTTTTTTTGTTATGTTTTGTTTTGCTTTTGAGACCAAGGTATCTCTATGTGGCCCAGGCCTCGAACTTGCCACCATCTTCCTGCCTCAGCCTCCCAAGTGCTGGATTATAGGTGTGCACCACCACACCCAGTTTTTCCTGCCTTTTTAAAAATGTTTTGTTTTGTTTGAGTGTTGCTTGGTTGTTTCTTTGGAGAATTCAAATTGGCATTGATTTTTTTAAATAATAAAATGTATGGAGAACATTTGGAAAATTGACACTATCATTCAGGGTTGATGATTGTCCTTCAAGGACAAAGTGTGTATGTTATTCGTGTATGTGTATACATGTGTGTCATGGACAAATGTGTCTATGGAGAATTCAAATTGGCATTGATTTTTTTAAATAATAAAATGTATGGAGAACATTTGGAAAATTGGCACTGTCATTCAGGGTTGATGATTGTCCTTTGAGGACAAAGTGTGTATGTTATTCGTGTATGTGTATACATGTGTGTCATGGATGAATGTGTCTGTATATGTATACATGCATGTTTGCATATGTGTACAGATTATGTATCTGAGAGGCCTTAATATCCTGAGATCACACTGACTTAGAAATTCAGTTCCTAGAAATGTGGCTTGATTCCAGGGCATACACTTTTAATCCCAGCTCTTGGAAGGCTGAGGCAGGAGGATCACTGCAAGTTCAAGGTCAGTTTGGGCTACATAGCGAGACCTCATCACAAAAAAGCAAAAAAAAGAAATTTGGCTTAAGGAAATAATCATGTATATACACAGTGCATTTTTGGCTATAAGGATGTGTATGGCCACAGTCCTTACAGACATGAAATACTGGCAGCTGTATTTCTGTCAGGGCATTGGCAAAACACGTGATGATTACCTGCACAGTGAAATGCTAAAATTCATATCATGGAAGGAATTTAGTTTCTGCAAAACTGTATTAGTATTTTTAAAACAAAATTTATTTTATTTTACTTATTTGTCTTTTTGAGACAGGGTCTCCTTATGCAGTTCAGGTTGGACTTAAGCTCACTTTGTAGCCCAGGCTGGTCTCGAATTTGCAATGATTCTCCTGCCTCAGCCTCCAAGTGCTGGGATTACAGGTGTGTGCCACCACACCCAGCTCCAAAATTTATTTTTAAAAAAATCATCTGATCTCTTCTAGTGGCAGTTATTACTGCCTTGAATCAAGCTATTTAGGATTGTTCATGTCCTGAACTTTTCCTCACCCTGGTCCTCCTGAATTTGTACTTGGGGTCTGATGAGTTACCCCTTTACTTACTGCTCTCACTGACAGAGCCACAATTGTCCTGTGCACTGGGGCTGCAGCTGTGAGTGTGTGAAGTCTGCAAAGGCTGAGAAACACTGCATGGATTCTCCCAGGAAGGAGAGAAGGCCTTATATCAGGCAAGGTATTTATCCTTTCCAAATAATAACTCATTTAGTCCTCACAGGGAGGAAGGGGCTATTAGTTTTGTTTTTTTTTAAGTTTAAAAAAATTGGTGTATTTTTGCAATACATAAGAATTACATGTTTTGGGAGATTGGTATATATATATATATATATATCATATTTTAATCATTTTCAACACTCTTTCCTTTTTCTTCCTCTTCCCTTTCTTCCCCTCTTCCCATTTTCCAGTTTCCTCAGCTCTAACAAATCTATCTCCCTGTTTCCTATCATTTCTCCTGTTTTTACTCTTGAAATTTTGGGTTTCTCATGTAAGAGAAACCATGCCATAATTAAGCTTCTGCTTCTGACTTATTTCAGTTGACATTATGATACCAGGTTTCATCTGTTTTCCTACAAATGAGAATTTACCCTTCTTTATGACTGAATAATATTCCACTAGCTAAGTATCCATGTGTCTGTGGTTGGGATCTCAGCTGCTTCCATACTTTGGCTTTGTGAATTGTGCTGCTATAAACATGGGCATGCATGTTATCTCTATAGTATGAGCCCATTTTTCCAGTGTCTTGCTTAGGCTCCTGGAACTGGCAAATGGTAGAGCCTAGATTTCAACCCCGGGTGTTCTGGCTCCAGGACTAAGGCTTTAAATCACTGCTTTAAAATGATTCTTAGCCTGATGTGGTGGTGCAGGCCTGGAATCTCAGCAGGAGGATCGCCCTGAGTTTGAGGCCAGGACTACATAGTGCATTCAAGGCCGGCCTGAACTACATAGTGAGACCCTGTCCCCCACAAAATAACAGTCTTAACAGTAGTTAATACAATGCAAAAATTCTATCAACAAATTATCCAGAGCTTTTATTAAGCATTTTTCACTTATAAGAGACTGTTTCTGGAAAGTCATTTTGCAGAGACAGTAACTGCAGTTCAAAAATGTACCACAGCTCGTGGGTGATGTTATGAAAGCCCGCTGCAGGAGTTCCAGACTTATTAGAGTTGCTTAAAAAAGTGTTCCTTCGCTCTCCACGCTGTGACTGCACACGTCGCGCGAGGGTGACCCGGCTCAGGGAGCCGGAGAGCGGGGAAGTTACTGTGTCGCTCACTGTGCCAGCAGCGCCTCATCTTCGGAGCCAGGAAAGGGGCCTTTGCGTCCGGAAATTAAACTCGAAACGCAGCGCCGCGGACTCGTCGGGGCCCCGGAGCGGGTTCGCGGCCCGGGCGGTTCTCGGGTGGCTCTCGCACCCCGGACCGGCGCGCCTCTCCGCGGCCGGCCGCCGCCGCCGCCGCCGCCGCCGCCGCCCCCTGGAGCCGGGCCCGGAGCGCGCGGGCGGAGGCGCACGAGGCCCCTCCCCGCGCCGAGCGGCGGCCGCGCGAGCAGCGGAGGAGGAGGCGGGAGCGCCGAGGCCACCGCGCTCATGGCGTCGCCCGGGTGAGTCTGCGCTCGCTCGGGCAGCGGCGCCTTCGCGCGGGGGGCGCCGGCCGGGCGGGGCGGGCCGAGCGGTTCCTGCCCGGGCCCCCGCCCTGCCCCGGCCCGGACACGGCCCCGACCCCGGCCGTCGGCCCCCGCCGGCTCCGCCCGCTCCCGCGGCCTCTCCCGCCGACCTTGGGCAGACGGCGCCGGGCCGGGGTCGCTGCTCCGGCGCGGGGCGGGGTGCGGGAGCCTGGGCCGCCCGCGCGGGGGCGAGGGCCGGGGACCGGGTCCGCGGGCGGGACTCGGGCCGGGCTCTCGGGAGGCGGGAGGCGGTCCGCGCGCAGGCCTGGGAGAGGCTCGCCGGCCCTGGCGGCTGCGCGGCTAGCCGCCTAACTTGCTCGCGGTGGAAGTTGACGCTGGGTTCCGTCGCCGTTAGGACGCCCCCAGGCTGTCCCAAAGCGGCGGGGCGGGCCGGCCGGCGCGACCCAGCCTGGGGCCGGAAAACCGGTCCCGGGTTTCATCTCGCCGGCCCGTGCCCAAGAACGCTCCCTTAGCGTGGCTGCGTTGATTCCCATAGTACCGTCTTTCTACTTCTTTTGGTTTACAGTGTTTTTTCTTTTAGCAAATGATGGTGACAAACATAGTTTGTAATATTTTTTTTCTTAGTCGGCTAAATAGAACCTCAGGAATTCATTATTACCTTTTGACTTAGTCTTACTAAACCGTGAAATCTGAGGATAAATAACAGTTAATCCAACCTCTTCATTTTGCAGAGGCGGAAAACTAGTACCAAGGTCATTGCTTTCGATATTTCTCTAGATGGTCGCCGTCGTTCAGAGGGTCTCAGACCTAGCGGCCATGAGCGCAGTTCAGGCCGTGTTGTTAGAGCTCACAGAGGCATCTACAGGGTCAGTAGCCTGCGGGATGGAAACGGGGATGTTTTGCTGTTACAAGCAAGGCCTGAGCCGTGCCGTGAAGTGGTTTGGCCCCTCCAGTGGCCTGAGTGAAGGGAGCTGAACTTGAACCCAAGCCTGCAGGCTCTGGGCAGGTCATGGGCAGTGGGTTCCTGCTGACTTTGTCGGCCTGGGGAGCAGCAGTCACTTCTGGGACCAGGCCTTTTCATGGCCAGCTGAGTACCCAGCCCTTTGAGCCTATAAGTAGATTAAGCAGTGGCCCATCCCTCAGAAAGCCAGGCACATTGACTCAGGGGTTCAAGGTCCCTTTCTCTGCATGCCTGCTCTGTTGGTCAGAGGAGTATAAGGCGGGGCCTCCTGGAGGCAGCAAGGAGTGACTGAGCTTGTGTAGGGAGGGCTGTCATAGGCAATTCAAGCTCATCGTGAACCTGGCATGATGGCACATGCTTGTAATCCCAGCACTGTGGGAGGCTGAGGCAGGAAGATCACAAATTAGAGCTCAGCCTAGGCTGTTTAACGACTTAGTGAGACCCTGTCTCAAAATTTTAAACATGGGCTGCTGTTTGTAAGTCAGTGCAAAGATCCTGGGTTCAGTCCCCAGAACCACCTAAAGGAAACACACACACACACACACACACACACACACACACACAACTCCTGGTGTATTTTGTGCCTAAGCAACCTCTTGGAGGACTTAATATTTAGGGCTGGTAATTCTGTGAGTCGGGCCTAGTGTCCCTGTGGTAGGTGGCACTTGTTCTTTGTGATTTGATCTATTTGTTTGTGGTTATTTGTAATTTTCTGAGGGGTAGCCATTGCAAAGACCAGGACTGGGAGGAGGCGAGGACAGATCACTGGTTATAGCCTACCACTTGCTAAAGGGCATTTCCAGTCAGCACCATCGTGCAGAGCTCTGGGAGCTCCAAGTGACAGCAGCGTGTTGGCACAGAGGCCTGGGACATGGAGCTCACCCACGGCTGCCATCTGCCCTCTCCTGAACAGGCCTTGTCCCTCCTTCCTGGTCTCTCCTTCCCCGTCTCGTCTTTGCTCCAGCCTGGCCTTCTCATAACTGCCCACATCTTCCCTCTTTGCCTGGCAGGCTTTTCTCCTGCTCGCCTGTTGTTGGGGTTGCCCTGGGTTCTGTAGTCTTCCCCGGCTCACCCCAGTGCGTGTTCTCTGTGTGACTGCATTCATTCCCTTGCCTTTAGCCGTTGGTCCATGATTCACAGATGGGCTTCTGGGCTCTTGGGGGCCCCTGTGTTCCCTGAAAGTGTGTGTAGTATTGGGGTGGTGTGTATCTTCTTGGAAGCAAAGTATTTTTAAAATTATTTTTAATGTAGCTTTCATCAGATTCTCAAAGACATCCTTACCTATAACATTACAGACATCCA
>RJWM01000254.1:180543-250700 GCA_004363535.1 Dasyprocta punctata
CAGCACCGGAGATTGAACTCACAACCTCGTGCTTGCCAGGGCAGGCACTTAAGGCACTGAGCCAAACTCCCGGCCCTGGTTTTTTGAGGCAGGGTCGCACTATGTAGCTCAGGCCGGCCTTGCGCTCGCGTTGTAGCCCAAGCCGGCCTCGAACTCACAACGCTCCTCCTACCTCAGCCTCCCGAGTGCTGGGGTTAAAGGCGTGCGCCACCACGCCTGGCTTCAAGTTTTTAATAATTCCTCAGATTTTTTAAATAACCTGAGTAAGTTGTATTTTTTCAGGTTAAATTGGAAGATACTTTGACTATCACAGTAGGTATAAACAAAGTAAAACTCAAATGTAATTCAGGTTTCTTAAAAATTTTGGTGTGCAACATTCCTCAGGTATCTTCAGAAGATTCATTCCAAGATGCCCCATGGATGACTGAAACCTTGTCTGGTGTCAAACCCTATGTGTGTTGTGGTTTTCCTATACATATACACTCATGATAAAGTTGATTCACATGTTAGGCACAGTAAGAGTAATAACAATAATTGCTACTAAAGTAGAACATTCATAGCAACATACTGTAATAAAAGCTTGTGATTTGCCGGGCGTGGTGGCACACACCTATAATCCCAGCACTTGGGAGGCTGAGGCAGAAGGATCTTAAAGTTTGAGACCAGCCTAGTCTACAAAGTGAGCTTAAGGACAGCTTGAACTGCATAGTGAAACCCTATCTCAAAAAGACAAAAAAAAAAAAAAAAAAAGTTTGTGATTTGGTGCCTTTATTAAGTAGATGTTACTTGAACACAAAACTGTGACGTGCAGACTGCACATGACTGACAGGCAGCTAGCGTATACCTTGTGGATTCTCCAGAAAAAGGAATGGTTTATGTCGTGGGTGGACAGCATAGAATTTCATCATGCTACTCGGAAGATGCACAAAATTTAAAACTTAGCAGTTACTTATTTCTGGAATTTTTCTTTTAATATTTTTTTCTTTCTTTCTTTCTTCTTCTTTTTTTTTTTTTTGGTACTGGGGATCGAACTCACAACCTCACGCCTGCCAGGCGGGAGCTTATGCCACTGAGCTAAATCCCCAGTCATTTTAATATTTCTAGGCCAAAACTGACCACCAGTAACTGAAGTTATAGAAAGCAAAGACATGCACGAGTAAGGAAAAACTACTGTATTTTTAGAGTCTCTTACTCTTAGAGATACTAGAGTCCTTCCCTGCTTCCCATCTGACAGATGCTTCCTTTGTATTTAAATATTATGTTTGAGGACTGAGGATTTAGCTCACTGGCCTAAGTGCCTACCTGGCAGGCTCGAGGTTGTGAGTTTGATCCCTGGTACCTAAATAAATAAATAAATAATGTTTGTTTTTTGCTGTTTTTACATATGTGCTATCACGCTGTTCTGCAGCTTTCCTTATAAGATCAACAGTGTTCCTGGAAATTCTTTCTGTATCAGAATAAGAAATAAGCCGGATGTGGTGGCGCACGCCTTTAATCCCAGCGCTCGGGAGGCTGAGGCAGGAGGATCATTGTGAGTTCAAGACCAGCCTGGGCTACAAAGTGAGTTCAAGGCCAGCCTGAACTGCATAGTGAGACCCTGTGTCAAAAAAATAGGGCCAGGGATTTAGCTCAGTGGCCTAAGCACCTGCCTGGCAAGTGCTAGGTTGTGAGTTCGATCCCCAGTGCCCAAAAAAAAGAATAAGAAATAAATCTACTTAATTTTGACAGTTATAGAATATTCTGTGGTGTGGGTATATATTCCATTAAGAATGTTTACTGCCAGACGCGAGGTTGTGAGTTCAATCCCCGGTGCCGCAAAAAAAAAAAAAAAAAAAAAAAAGAATGTTTACTGCTTTGCCTCAGATAGTGCTGCCCATCTCTGTCTCTTGGGCCTTTGGAGGAGATGCAAAGAACTGGTCTTTGTGGTCAGAGATCGTCACTGTTTTTAGGTTGATATTTACTAAGTTATCTTCATTAATGGTTGGACCATCTTCCCTTTCACCACCAGACTGTAGCGGTGTTTTTTTGTTGGTGCTGGTGGTGGTGGGTTTTTGTTTTTGTTTAGGTATGAGGAATTGAACTCAGGGCCTCACGCTTGCCAGACCAGGCACTGTGCCGCTGAGCTGTATCTCCGTAGCCCTTGTTTATTTGTTTTGCTTTTTTTGTGAGACAGGGTCTAACTATGTAATCCTGGCTGGCTTTGAATTTTCATTCCTCTCGCCTCAGCCTCCCAAGTGCGGGTTTGCTCCGCGATGCCTGGCTTTGTCACTAGATTTTAAAGGTTCTTTGTACCTTCCCACACTTGATGACATCAGCTCCATAAGTAGGAAGCTAATGGCATCTTCATTCACCCAGTTTGTAGAAACCTCATCCCTGACCCCTTGAGTTCCATCAGAAATACTCAGCTTCGATTTGTTTGATCTGATTGGTAACATCAAGTTCTAACCACCCACATTTCACAAGTAACATTTGATCTGCATAAGTGAACTCATCATACTCCTCAGCTTTTCCTTAGAGAAAATATGGTCACTGTCACACTGAAATCATCCCACACAAGGAACGAGGCTTGTCCCCCGGAAGGAAAGAGCTCAGGCTGGGAAGGAGGGGTGCCAAGTTCAGGGGAGGAGCTGCAGGCTGCAAGTGGCTGAGGGACCTGAGTGGTTGATGCCAAGAGCCTGTGAGATCAGGGTGAGAAGAAGCTAGCACTGGCCCCGGACCAAAACTGGAGGTTCCTCCATGGGGCTGGAGCTTGTGCCCGAGGAGGCGGCACCTGTGCCAGGGACTCCTCTTCCCCGCTTCCTCTCCTTTCTCCTCTCCTTTTCTCTCTTTCACCTACTCCTGACCTTGTTATGCCTCTCTCCCTTTCTCTCTCTCCTCTCCTGCCTCCCTGCCGTCACCTCCTGCCATCTCCTTAGGGCCTGTCCCTGTTGCTGGTCCTTAATAACCCCAATCAGAGACTTCGGCTTGCTCCCGCCTCCTCCTCTCGGGGGCATCACCACCCCTGGGAAATCTCAAGGCTTCACCTACCTTGGCAGTTAAAAGCCTTCACATTAACACCCACTGGCCATTTAAAAGGGCTGAAGTCTTCCATTTTAATCCCATGTCTTCCCTGTGTAGAGGGTTCTGTCCCAGCACCGGCGTCTTGCAGGGAGGAACTAGCTTACCTTTCCCAGTGGCCCAGGCTGGGGGAGGCAGGAAGGGGCTCATCCACCCCACTCAGAGGGCCACAGAGAGCTCAAGCAAGATGGATCTTGCTCTTGGGAGCAGTGCGGCAGGGTTACAGGTTTGCGATGCAGTGCCTGGCTTCGTCACTGGGTGTAAAAGTTCTCTGTAGCTCCCTAGACACGATGACCTCAGCCCTATGACGTAGGAAGCCAGGTAGGAAGCCAGTGTCTGGCTTCCAAGTCCCTGAGGTGCCTTTCTCCAGTCAACACCAGAGGAGGTGCCTCAGACCTCCTTGCCACCTCGCTGATGTGTAGCATGAAAGCACAGCAGGACTGGGAAGCTGTCACATCTAGCCTTCAAGACGTTTTGCTATCCAAAACAGTTGTTGGTTCCATGTGGGGAGCAGCTGCACCTGTGATGGCAGTGCTGTGTAGCTGGCTGCACCTGCTGACCCCATGCGCAGCCTCATTCTGCTCCCTCTGGGGGAGAGCCCGGCTTGCTGCTGGGTAGCAGGGATTGCTGCGCACCAAGGCCTGGGCTTGCGCTCAGACTTTGCCTCTTCTGGTCTGGGCCTCCATGGATCCTGGCCAGGGCCGCTCCATTCGCACCTGGGTCTGCAGTAAACTGGAGGCCTGACTTACTTCAGGAGTCATTTTTTTTTTCTTCAACTTCAAGTGCACTTTATTTCACACAGGACAAAACCCAAAATAATGTGCAACAAACAGTACTTTGGTTTGTAAAATAGTGGGTTTACACAATTAAATGAAATTAAAGCTGTCCCTAATTATAATAAGAACATGGGCACTGAGATCAGAAGTTATCCATCGCTGATGGTCAGGAGCTGGGCAAATGGGTGACTACCCTTCCCAGCTGTGATTTCCTCCCTGTATATAGAGACTAACATTTCCTAACTTCCAGTATATCATCAGATGTAAGTGAGGTTATGGGTTTGCTGCAGTACCCAGCATGGGTTACCTCCTCGATAGTTACCACATTCCATTTTCTTTTTTTAAAAATTTTTTCTTTTCAATTTTAATTCATTAACCATTTATTTATTTACTTATTCTAGACAGGATCTCACTAAGTACAGTAGTTCAGGCTAGCTTTGAACTCACTGTTGGCCCCGGCTGGTCTGGGAACTCATGGTGATCCTCCTGCTTCAGCCTCTCAGGTGCTGGGATTACAGGTGTGCACCACCATGCCAAGATCTTTTTGTTTCTAATGTTCTGTTCATCTGGAAAAAAATTTTTTTCCCTTCACAGTTTTATTCTGGCACACCTCCTGAGACAAGAATAAAACAAGGCTCTAGAAAGCCAGAGGCATGACTTTGAATCCACTTTCACACCAGATGATAGTGTGTGGGAGCATCCATTAGCAGTAGCAGGGATTTGCATTTTACAATAGGCATATACTTATCAAGTTAAAAAAAATAGTTGACTTAGCATCATTTCAGAGCTTTATCTTCATTGCTAAATTCCTGTACAAGAGCTGGAACTACTGTTGTTCTGAGTTTGCCTCTCTCTTTTCACCTAGGTAACTTCGAGAACTGTGCTAGCACTGAGATCCTGGTTTGTGGTCCTAGCCCTGCCCTACTGACAGTTAAACCCTAGTGGAATGGATGCCGGCTTCCCACATGTCTTAGTTTCTTTTCTGTCACTACCGAGACAAAATACCAGTACCGGAGTTAAAGTGGGGGAGGTTTATTTAGCTGAAAGTTTGTAGAGGTTTCAGTCCCTAATTGGCTGGCTCCAAGGCAGGGTGGCACATGGCAGAGGGGCAACAGTTCATGACAGAGGAAGACAGCAAAAGCAATGAGAGAGACAGACAGATAGAGACAGACCCAAGACTTTTTCAGTCCCTTATATTGTATCCCGTCTGCTGGGATTAGGGCAGTGCCAGTTCAATCAGTGGACTGATCCAGCAATCACCCACCCTTAATCCCAGCACTGCACCACGAATCAATCACACACTCTAGATTCAGCCACCTCCGAAAAAACCCTATGAGACTTTGCAGGGACAGCTAGACACAACCGTTACACTGCGTGTCCCTGTGTCCCTGTGAGGCCCACACCCTCCTTCATGTGCTGGAGGAACTTTTGGGCATAAAACACTTTCTTCCTTCCTTCCCCTTGAGAGGTGGGGTATACACTCGGGATGAATCGGATCTTCCCCAGGATTTACTTTTTAAGTAATGGACTCATAAACGTGGAAGTGACGTGAGTTGGAACTACTGTGCAGTAGCTGTTTCTGAGGTGTTGGACACCAGGCCTGTTGAATTAGGACCTCCAGGTATCAGGACAAAAGCTCCTTAAGTAATTCTTCTGTTGGGCAGTTGGAAAAAAAGAGGAAGGGAAAGAAAGGGGAAAAAGACAGGGAAAGTTATTCCTCGTCCACCCTCCACAGAGAGGCCAAAGTACAGGTGGCATCGTAGGCCTCACAGATGTGGAGACAGAGCCTCCTCCTCAGGCCAGTCTCGAAGCCATGGTCCTAGGTCCTGGGTCCTGGGTCCTGGCGCTGGTCTGGGCTGGCCTTTCTGCAGTCAGCTTGAAACAGGCCAGCTAAGGACATTGACTCTGAGGGTCATGGCATCCGCCCTGGAGTGATGACTGCGCCAGAAGGTACCTTGGAGAGGTACCCTGGGGACCTTGGGGACTTTGACTGTTTCATTTGTTTTGTTGTTTTTAAGCAATTTCTTTTCTTTTCTTTTCTTTTTTTTTTGCGGCACCGGGGATTGAACTCACAACCTCGCTCCTGCCAGGGCAGGCGCTTAAGGCACTGAGTCAAACTCCTGGCCCTGGTTTTTTTTTGAGGCAGGGTCGCACTATGTAGCTCAGGCCAGCCTTGTGCTCGAGTTGTAGCCCAAGCCGGCCTCGAACTCACAACGCTCCTCCTACCTCAGCCTCCCGAGTGCTGGGATTAAAGGCGTGCGCCACCACGCCCGGCTTATATTTTGCTTCTTTTTTCCCATTTCCCTACCCTCCTTTCAACCCCTCATTTGCAAAAGTTTTGTTTCTATTTTTTTCCTTCTAGTCTTTTCTGCTTGTCCCCTACTCCCACCCTGTTCCCTTTCTCATCTGAACATTTTCTTCCCATTTCCCATTTCACAATATCTGTTAACATTTTGGCCCTTATTTACAGTTTCAGTTTCTCACACTAGAGAAATTACAGTATTTAAACATGTGTGTCCGATTTATTTCCCTTAAAGAGTATGATCTCAGGGTGCATCCTTTTAGCTAAAAATGTCTCAAGCCTATTCTTTATGGCAGAGTAGTATACTCTGTTGTATTAAAAAAAAAAAAAAAACATCTTTTCTATCCACTCATTGGTTGATGGGTATTTGGGGTTTTTCTGAGATTTAGTTATTACAAACCATGCCACTATAAACACAAGTGTGCGTATATTGCTGTGGTATGCTTTTAATTCTTTCAGCAAGATACCAAGAAGGGAAATAGCTGGGTCCAGTGGAACTGTAGTTGTAGTTTTTTTTGAGGAATCTCCATACTGATTTCCACACTGGTTTTACCAGTCTACATTCCCACCAACAGTGGAAAAGGATTCCTTTTCCCCCACAGCCCTTCCAACATTTGTTATTGCTTGATTTCTTGATAGTAGCCATTCTTTCCATGGTGAGAGGGAATCTCAGTGTTGTTTTAATTTGCATCTCTTGAATGACCAGTGATGTTGAACATTTTTTCATGTGTTTATTTGATGTTTTTACTTCTTCATCTGAGAAGTATGTATTCATCTCAGATGCCCATTTTTGGATTGGGTCTTTAAATTTGGGACGTCTGATTTTTTTTGAGTTCTTTATATGTTCTTGATAGTAATTCTTTGTCTGAGGTACAGCTGGCAAATATTTTTTCCCACATTGTGGGTTGTCTCTTCACTCTGTTGGTGGTTTCTCTTGCTGTGCAAAAACTGTTTTTTTGTTTTGTTTTGTTTTGTTTTTTGTCTTTTTGAGACGGGGTCTCGCTATGCAGTTTAGGCTTGCCTTGGGCTCACTTTGTAGCTCAGGCTGGTCTTGAACTTGGAACGATCTCCCTGCCTCAGCCTCCCAAGTGCTGGGATTACAGGAGTGCGCCCCCATGCCTGCTTTGCAAAAGCTTTTTAGTAAGATGAAATCTCAGTTGATTCTTTGTGATAGTTTCTATGTGATTGAGGTTTTATTCATAAAAGTCTTTGCCTATACCAGTGTCTTCAAGAGTTTTAGCTATTCTCCCTTCCAGCAGATTTAATGTTTTTGTTTTAATATTTAGATCTTTGATCCATTTCAAATTTAGTTTAGTGCATAGTGAAAGGTATGAGTCTAGTTTTAATCTTCGGCATATGCAAAGCCAGTTTTTCCAGCGTTAGTTATTAAAGAGTCTTATCTTTCTTCCAATGAATGTGTTTGGCACCTTTGTCAAAGATAAGGTGACTGAGTATGACTGGAGTTGTTTCTGCATCTTCTAATCTCTTCCATTGATCCCGGGGCCGTTCCCCCCCCCAGTACCATGCTTTTTTTTATCAAAGTAGTTTTGTAGTATAATTTTAGGTCAGGGATTGCAATACCCCTGACTTGCCTTTGTTGTCCAGAATTGCTTTTGCTATTCTAGGTCTCTTCTGGTTCCAAATGAATTTTAGGGTAGTTTTCTCTTACTTCTGTGAGATATGTTGGAATTTTGATTGGGATTGCATTAAATCTGTGTAACAATTTTGGAAGTATGGCCATTTTCGCTATATTGCTTCTTCTTACCCAGGAACAAGGGATATCTTTCTATTTTCTGATATCCTCTTTAATTTCCTTTTTCAGAGTACTGTAGTGTTCAACATAGAGGTCTTTTACTTCCTTCGTTAGAGTGATTCCTAGGTAGTTCATTTTTGGAAATGTTATTGTGAAGGGCATTGTTGCCCTAATTTCTCTCAGTGAGTTTGTTATTTGCATACAGGAATGCTGTTGATTTTACTTTTGGTACCAGGAATTGAACTCAGGACCTCAGGCTTGTCAGGCAGGCATTGCATCACTGAGCTAAACCTTGGCCCTGCTATTGATTTTTGAGTTGTTGACTTTTATCCAGCTACACTACTGAATTTGGTTATTAAATCTAGAAGTCTTTTGGTAGGGTTTTTGTGGTCTTCTACATAGAGTATCATGTCATCTACAAATAATGATACTTTAACTTCATCTTTTCCTATCCCTACTCCATTTATTTCTCTTGGCTAATTGCTCTGGCTAATGTTTCTACAACTATATTGAATAAAAGTGGTAACAGTGGATATCCTAGTGTTGTTCCTGATTTTAGAGTGAAAGTTTTGTTTTTCTCCATTCAATATGATGTTGGCTGTTGGTTTGTCATAGATGGCTCTTAACAGATTGAGATAAAGAACATCTATTTCAATTTTCTATAGGGGTGTGTGTGTGTGTGTGTGTGTGTGTGTATCATTAATGGGTGTTGGACTTTGTCAAATGCTTTTTCTGCATCTGTTGAGAAGATCAGATGGTTTTTGTCCTTGACTCTGTTAATATAGTGTATCACATTTATTGATTTTTGTATGTTGAACCATCCCTGCATCTCTGGGATGAATCCTACTTAATCGTGGTGTATAATCTTCTTGATGATTTGCTGCATTCTCTTTATCAGTGTCTTACTGAGGACTTTTGCGTCTGTGTTCATTAGGAGATTAGCCTATAGTTCTCTTTCTTGGTTGGATCCCCTCTCTGGTTTTAGTATCCAGGTAATGCTTGCTTCCAGGAATAAATTTGGAAGTACTGCTTCCCTTTCAATTTCATTAAAGAGTTTGAGAAGTACCAGGAATAGATTTATTTAGAATTTTTATGTCTTCTTGATTCAGCTTTGACAATTCATATATATCTAGGAATCTGTCCATTTCTTCTCTATTTTCCATTTTATTAGAATACAGGTTCTTGAAGTAGGTATAGATGATCTTCTGAATTTTCTGCAGGATCTGTTGTAATTTCACCCCTTTCATTCTTTTCTCTTTTCTTTCTTCTTCTTCTTCTTCTTCTTTTTGTTTTTTTTTTTAGACCAGATCTCACTGTGCAGACTTCACCTTGCTTATGTAGCCCAGGCTTGCCTCACCCTCCTGAGTGCTGGGATTATAGACATGCACCACCATGCCTGGCTACCTTTCATTCTTTTTTTTTTTTCCCTTGGTACTGGGGATTGGACTCCCAACCTTATGCCACCAAGCAGGCGCTTAAGCCACTGAGCCAAACTCCCGGCCCTATTTTTATTTTTATTTATTTATTTTTTTAAGGCACAGTTGCACTATGTAGTTCAGGCCTGCCTTGCTCACGGTGTAGCCCAAGCCAGCCTCGAACTCACAACGCTCCACCTGCCTCAGCCTCTTTTTTTCTTTTTTTTTTTTTTGCAGCACCGGGATTGAACTCACAACCTCGCACCTGCCAGGGCAGGCGCTTAAGGCACTGAGCCAAACTCCTGGCCCTGGTTTTTTTTTTTTTTTGAGGCAGGGTCGCACTATGTAGCTCAGGTCGGCCTTGCGCCGCGTTGTAGCCCAAGCCGGCCTCGAACTCACAATGCTCCGCCTACCTCAGCCTCCCGAGTGCTGGGATTAAAGGCGTGCGCCACCACGCCCGGCCCGGCCCTGGTTTTTTGAGGCAGGGTCGCACTATGTAGCTTAGGCCGGCCTTGCGCTCGCGTTGTAGCCCAAGCCGGCCTCGAACTCACAACGCTCCGCCTACCTCAGCCTCTGCCTCAGCCTCTTGAGTACTGGGATTAAAGGCTTGTGCCACCATGCCCGGCTCTACCTTTCATTCTTAATTGTAAAATGTTGAGTCTTCAATAAAGTTGGCCTAAGATTTCGTCAATTTTATTTAATCTTTCAAAGAACCAATGATTCGATTCATTGATTCTTTGTATTGTTTTCTTAGTCTCCATTGCATTAATTTCTGCTTTGATCTTGTGGTTTCCTCCTTCATATGAGCTTTAGGCTTAACTTGCTCCTCTTCTAGAAGCTTCAGGTTCAACATTAGGTTATTTGAACTGGCTCTGTTTTTCATACCTGGGTATTTACCACTGTAGTTTTCCCTCATAGAACTGCTTTCATTTCATCCCATAAGTTCTGGTATGTTGTATTGGCATTATTATTTAATTGTAGAAACTGTCTAATTTCTTCTTTAATGTCATCTGTGGCCCAGGAGGGTGTTATTTGATATCCATGTGTCTATGATGTTCTTGTGGTTTCTTTTGCCATTGAGTTCCAATTTCATTGCACTATGGTCTGATAATATACATGGGATAATTTTAGTTCCTTTTCATTTACTTAAGCACATTCTTTGAGCTAATATGTGATCTAGTTTGAAGAATGGCTAGTGTACAGCTCAGAATGTATATTCTGATGTTGTGGTGTGGAACATTCTGTAGACATCTACTAAGTTCAAAAGTTTGGTTCTGTTCTAATATTTCACTGTTAATTTTTTTTTCTAGTTGATCTGTTTGTGACAGTGGAATATTGAGAGTCCCACATTATCATTGTATTAGTGCTTATTTGATTTTTCATGTCTGTTAATATTTGTTTTATCTAGTTGGGTGCACTGGTATTTGGTTCATATATATTTATGATTGTCATCTCTTTCTCTTGGATTGTTCCCTTTACAAAGATGTAGTGACCTTCTTTATTTCTCCTAATCAGTCTTAGCTTGAAATCTACTTTGTCTGCAAATAAATTAGCTACCTTTGCTTTTTTCTGGTTCTTGTCACATAGAGTATTTTTTTCCATCCTGTGCTTTTCAGTCTATGGATTTCTTTTTGAATTAAATGTGTTTCTTGTATGCAGCATATTGTTCCTGCTTCTGAATCCATTCTTCCAATATGTTTTTTTTTTTTTTGCGGCACCAGAGATCGAACTCACAGCCTCATGCCTGCCAGACAGGCACTTAAGCCGCTGAGCCAAACTCCCAGCCCTAGTTTTTTGAGGCAGGGTCGCACTATGTAGCTCAGGTCTATGTAGTTCAGGCTAGCCTTGTGCTTACGTTGTAGCCCAAGCCAGCCTTGAACTCACAATGCTCCGCCTACCTCAGCCTCCCGAGTGCTGGGATTAAAGGCATGCGCCACCACGCCCGGCCCAATTTGTTTCTTTTGATTGGTGAATCGAGACCATTAACATTGATGGTTGTAATTGATATGTATTACTCCCCGCCCTCTTTTTTTTTTGAGACAGGGTCTCACTGTATAGTGCAGGTTGGCCTTGAACTGACTTATGTAACCCAAGCTGGTCTCGATTTTGCAGGGATCCTCCTGCCTCAGCCTCCTGAAGGCTGGGATTATAGGGCACGTACCCGTATATCCTGCTGTATTGACTTAGCCTTGTCATGTTATTTTCCTGTTGTTGGTTCCCTTTTTTCCCCCTTCTGTTTAATTGCTTGCCTTACCTGGTGAATTCATTCTGTTGAGGTTTATGGAGTTATCCTTGTTATCTCTTCCTAAAATGTTCTTTAGAACATTTTGGAGTGCTGGTTTGGTGGTCATTAATTTCTTCAGGATTGTTTTTTGTTTTGTCATTTTTTGAGACAGGGTTTCACTATGCAGTTCAGGCTGGCCTTGAACTCACTTTGTAGACCGTGCTAGTCTCAAACTCACAGTGATCCTCCTGCCTCAGCCTCTTGAGTGCAGGGATTACAGGCATGCACCACCATGTCTGGCCCACTTCAGGTGTTGTTTGTCATGGAATTATCTTATTTTTCCATCAATTTTGAAAGGTAGTTATGTGGTACATCAATCTGGGTTGGAGGTTTGTTTTCTTTTAGGGCTTGAAATACTTCACTCCAAGCTGTCCTTAATTTGAGGGTTTGTATTGAGAAGTGTGCTGTGATTCTGATGGGCTTTCTTTTATCAACGATTCATTTTAGGGCTGGGGATTTAGCTTAGTGGCACAAACATTTGCCTGGCAAGCATGAGGTCATGAGTTCAATCCCTGGTACCAAAATAAATAATAAATAAAATAAATGATTTGTTTCTTTTCTTTGACAGTTTTAATATTTCTGTTCTTGTGTTAAATATCTGGAATCTTGACTGTTATATCCTTGGTGTAAGAATACAGGGAATAGAGGTGTAGCTCAGTGGTAGAGCACTTCCCTATCATGTGCTGGGGCCATGGGTTTGATCCCCAGCACTACAGGAGAAAAACAAAACTACAGGATTACTCTTCTCAGGGTCGGAGCTTTAGCTGAGCGGTTCAAGCACTTGCCTGGTAAGCGTGAGGTCATGAGTTCAATCACCGGTACCAAAAAAAAAAAAAAAAGATTAACCTTCCCTGCTGACACTGTAAGCTCAATGATGAACACCTTCTAGATTTCTCTGTTTATACCTAGAGATAAATATGCACAATTTTATTAAATTATAATGATGTTATACATACTTTGTAATCTGACTCCAACACTAATCACATCGTAACATCTTCCATAACATTTCATCTAAAATCTTTTGTGCAGCCGGGCGTGGCGGTGCACGCCTTTAATCCCAGCACTCGGGAGGCTGAGGTAGGTGGAGCGTTGTGAGTTTGAGGCCAGCTTGGGCTACAACGCGAGTGTGAGTCCGGCCTGAGTGAGCTGCATAGTGTGACCCTGCCTCAAAAAACTAGGGCTGGGAGTTTGGCTCAGTGGCTTAAGCGCCTGTCTGGCAGGCGTGAGGCTGTGAGTTTGATCCCTGGTGCCACAAAAAATAAATAAATAAATAAATAAATAAAATCTTTTGTGCACAAAAAGAAATCCGTAGAATGTTTTATAATGGCTGTAAAATATTTTGCAATGGCTGTAGAATATTTTGTAATTGCTGTAGAATGTTTTGTAATGGCTACAGATTGAGATGATAATTCCTTGTTACTAGATTTTTATTTTAAAAATTACCTAACTTTTTGCCATTATATATAAAGCTGACAACAACATCTTTGTAACTAAATCTTAATTATTTCCTTAGGATAGAAGTGGAATTACTGGCCAAAGGGTATGTATGTTTTTATTGATGTCTCTCTCAGTGGCTGTGTATATGCTCTGGCCAGCAGCAGTTGCAAAGGCTGGCATTTGCAGGCTGGTCTTTCTCTGCTGGGCTGCACATTAGAGACAGAGGGCATTTTTAAAAGCTGAGATGCCCAAGACTGGCTGCCAGAGGTTCTGATTTCTTAGATCTGGGGTTTAGCCCAGTTTGTAGTTTTTAAAAACTCCCCAACAGATTTTCACATGCAGTTAATTGGACAGGTGAAAGTGGCAGTTCATTATTTCAGTTACTGTTTTTTTCTGAAATTCTTCCAGGCACTCAGATTTGGGAGAAGCAACCCCAGAAATAAAAGCATCAGAGAGAAGAGCAACTGTGGCGATTGCAGGTGAGTTGGGTTGGGAAGCAATTTCTTCTGCTCCATTGGATTCTGGGTTCTATCTCCTGCCCCGACTGGGAATCATGAACCTCAAATATTGAAGTTTATTTAAAGCTTTTCTTTTTTTTTCCTTGCTACTGGCGATCAAACTCACAACCTCAGGCAGGCACTTAGGCCACTGAGCTAAATCCCTGGCTGTTTTTTTGAGACAGGGTCTAACTGTGCAGGTCAGTCTGGCCTTGAACTCACTTTGTAGCCCAGGCTGGTCTTGAACTCCCAATAATCCTCCTGCCTCAACTTCCCGAGTGCTGGGATTAAAGGTGTGCACCATCACACCAACTAAAGCTTTTATTTTTACTAGGCGATTCCATCTCAGGATTTTCTGTTCAAGTCTTTTGCCCACTGTTTAATGCCCATGTTGTCTTTTCTGTTACAAAGTTAGAGGAGTTCATTTTCTGTTTTGGATACTAGACACTTAAAACCATAATTACATAATTTTAATTATTTCCATCCATGATGCTGTTTGTTGTCTACCGTACCCACACACACCTTTTTAAATTTTATTTATTTATTTATTTTTTATGGCATTGGGGATAGAACCCACAACCTTGCGCCTGCCAAGCAGAGGCTTAAGCCACTGAGCCAAACTCCTGACCCTAGTGTTTTTGAGGCAGGGTCGCACTATGTAGCTCAAGCCAGCCTCAAACTCACAAGGCTCCGCCTACCTCAGCCTCCTGAGTGCTGGGATTAAAGGCGTTCACCACCATGCCTGGCTTACTTTTGTGTTTTTATCAAAACTGGGGATTAAACCCAGAACCTTCATACTCTAGCTACATCCCCAGCCCTTTTTTTAAATTTTGAAAGAGGTAAGTTGTTAAATTGCCCAGCATGGCCCTGAACCTGTGATCTTCCTTCCTCCCAGTATGCAGTGATTGTTGGCATGTGCCGCCACACCCCACTTTTTTACTGGTTGATAGTGCCCTTTGATGCACAAGAGTTTTTTATTTTTTCTTCTGTTGCCTGTGCTTTTGATTTCATATCTGAAAACTCATGGCCAGATCTAAGTTACAGACGTTTACTCCCATTTTGTCCTAAGAATTTTATGGCTTTAACTCATATATTTAAGTCATCCACCCACTTGGGAGTTTGTTTTTTGTGTATGGTGTAAATTAGGAGTCTACCTTTATTCTTATGCATGCGTGCATGTGAACATCCTTTTTTGTTGTTGTGTTTTTTAAGATACTGGGAATTGAACCCAGGAATACTCTTCCTACTAAACTACATCCTTGGTTTATTTTAATTTTATGTTATGTTATTTTATGTTATTTTATATTGTGTTATGTTATGTTGTGTTATGTTATGTTATTTTATGTTATTTTATTTTATGGTTTTTTGGTTTTTGGTTTTTTTTTGTGGCACCGGGGATCGAACTCACAACCTCGTGCCTGCTGGACAGGCACTTAAGCTGCTGAGCCAAACTCCCAGCCCTAGTTTTTTGAGGCAGGGTCGCACTATGTAGCTCAGGCCAGCCTTGTGCTCGTGTTGTAGCCCAAGCTGGCCTCGAACTCACAATGCTCCTCCTACCTCAGCCTCCTGAGTGCTGGGATTTTATGTTATTTTATGTTATGTTATTTTCTGTTATTTTGTGTTATGCTGTGTTATGTTGTGTTATGTTGTGTTATTTTATTTTATGTTATGTTATTTTATGTTATTTTATTTTATGTTATGTTATTTTATTTATTTATTTATTTATTTTTATTTTATAACAGGGTTTCACTAAATTATCTAGGCCAGCCTTGAACTTGTGATTCTTGTGTCTTAGCCCCCTGAATAGCTGAGATCAGAGGCATGTGCCACTATGCCATCTTCATTTTTTATTCTTAACACTAACAGCTCCAAGGTATGAAATGGTGTTTTAAATAGTCATTTATACAGACCATGGTGTCACGTGCCTGTAATCCTAGTCTTTGGAAGGCTGAGGCGGGAGGATCGTGCAGGTTTGAGGCCAGCCTGGTCTACATAGTGAGTTTAAGACCAGCCTGAGGGTCAGGAATTTGGCTCAGTGGCTTAAAGTGCCTGCTTGGCAGGCATGAGGTTGTGAGTTCAATTCCCAGTACCAAAAAAAAAAAAAAATGCTCCTGAAATACATGGTGAGACCCCGTCTTAAAAAAAAAAAATTACTTCCCAGTAACAACTATTTTTAAATTTGATGAAAATCTTGAAGGGTGTGCTGAGTGCTGTAATAATGGCAGGCGGTCACTCAGTTTGAGTGAAAATGGTTTTAATTGCCTCACTCTGAGTTCTTCTGCATAGGCAAATAACAGTTCTTTCTGGATATGATTTCTGTAGTAGGGCGTGGCCCATACTCTGCCCTTGTTCCCTCTTGACTGTGGTGCTCCTACAGGGTCAGAGTTCGGGCTTATCTCCTTTCCAGACCAGGCCCTGCCCAGTAGAAAGTCTAGTGGAGACCTTGGCTCATGGAGCCAAGCCTTGCCGGCCTCTGGCTCCCTTCCTGCCTGTTCCACAGTCCACCTATCGGCCTCCATCATCTTTGCCATCTCCAGGTAGTTCTCTGACTTTGGCTGCTTTGTGCATTTTTGCCTGCTTGCATTTTTTGTCTGTCCAGATTCAGATCAGCTGTTTCCCATCCCTAACCAAGCAAGGCTCTGTTTTCTGTCGGTTAGAAGGTTACTCCTATTTCCAGAGCCCTCCAGCCCCATCTCTCTTTCTCCAGTATTTTCCATTCTTTTCTCTAACCATTTCTCTCCTTGTGGTGCTTTGGATTCCTTGGAAGAGTTTTTCTGGTACCTTTCCTTCCCTTAGCATAAATAACCTTTGAGTCCTAGCCATTGTGGTTGGAACCACGTGAGTCATCCTGAGCCCTGTCCTTGGGTGGAGGTTTGACTCGGTGGTGTAGCACTTGCCTCCCATGCAGAAAGCCCTGGCTCTCATCCCCAGCACAAGGAGAAGTAGCTGGGAGTGTGGTTCCGCGGTGGAACACATGCTTCACTCAGACCAGGCCCTCAGTTCAATCTGCAGCACCAATGATAAAGTACAGTCGGTTTTGGAATGGGCGAGTCCTCTACTTAGATCTGAAGTCAGCAGTGAAATACACACAAAGAGGTCTCCACCATGCCCTACTGCCTTCCCCTGTAGCACGCATTTGAAGGCCGGATCTTAAGGTCCTTTTTCCCCAGTGTGTGTATCTGGCTAGCACTAATTAAATATACTCTGTAACTAAAACGTAAATGTTGGGGTTGTATCACGCTGTTAGATTGGACAAATGGCAGTCAACATGTAAGTCACTCTTCCCACTCTGTCCCCCAGACCTGGAAGTTTGACCTGTGTTATAAATATCATATGTGGTAATCACAATACTCTTCTTTTTTGTTGTTGTTGTGGTGATGGTGGTGGTACAATTTTTTTTGTTTGTTTGTTTTTTTGTTTTTTTTGGCACCGGAGATCGAACTCATAACCTCGCACCTGCCAGGCAGGCACTTAGGCCACTGAGCTAAATCCCCAGCCCTGATTTTTGAGACAGGGTCTCACTATGCAGTTCAGGCTGGCCTTGAACTCACTTTGTAGCCCAAGCTGGTCTCGAACTCAACGATGCTCCTGCCTCAGCCTCCTGAGTGCTGGGATTAAAGGCGTGCGCCACCACACCCAGCCTAATCACAATACTGTTTATGGTAGAATAAAAATGTTGATAGGAACACTGATAGAAGTTAGTGAATGGTGAAGCTTAGAAATTTATATTGACTTACATTTTAAATAGCTTCTAAACTCAAAGGTTAATCTATAAAACTTGTTATTTATTTTCATAAATTTGTTTTTGAGACAAGGTCTCACTATCTAGGCTGACCTTGAACTCACTGTGTAGCCCAGGCTGGCCTTGAACTCACAGCCATCTTCCTGCCTCAGCCTGCTAGAATTACAGGTGTGCAGCACCACACCCAGTTTATTTTCATAAGCTTTTATAAATTCTACAAGTGTATCCTAGAGCAAATCTCTATGTTGTGTGTAGCTGTAACTACTTTGTGACCTATTTTGTGTTGGAAAATAATGAAATTTCCCAGGGAAGTCTGAAATGAATTACACAGGTTGAGCATCCCTAATCTGAAAATTCAGAATCTGAAATGCTCCGAAATCCAAAACTTCATGAATACTTTTTTTTTGGTACTGGGGATCAAACTCATGACCTCACACTTACCAGGCAGGCACTGTGCCACTGAGTTGTATCCCCAGCCACCGCCGCCACCGCCACCACACTGGGGATCGAACTCACAGCCTCACGCCCACCAGACAGGCACTTAAGCCACTGAGCCAAACTCACAGCCCTAGTTTTTTGAGGCAGGGTGGCACTATGTAGGTCAGGCCAGCCTTGCGCTCGTGTTGTAGCCCAAGGCGATCTCGAACTCACAATGCTCCCCCTACCTCAGCCTCCCGAGTGCTGGGATTAAAGGCGTGCGCCACCACGCCCGGCCCCAGCAACTTCTTGAATAGTAACATAATGTCCAAGTGACAAAGTTCATCCCTGACCTTTTATGTGACATATCGCAGTCAAAATGTAGGTATGCTAAAAATACTGTATAAAATTACCTTGAGAGCCTATGTATTTGATATATATGAAACATTTAAAAATTTATCTTTAGATTTGGTTCATAGTCCAAAATCAGAAAAAAGCACAAACCATTTCTGGTCTTTGACCATTTTAGGTGAGGAATGCTCAGGTGGGGTGGCTCATGTTTGTAATTCCAGCTATTATACTCAGGAGGCCGAGACAGTAGGATTCCAGGTATAAAGCCCACCTGGACAACTTCACAAGACCTTATTTCAAAGCAGCGGTTTAAAGGGGTGGATGGAGATGTAGCTCAGTGCACCTTGGGTTCAATCCCTGGTACCACCAAAAAAAGAAAGAAGGAAGGGAGGGGTAAAAAGAAAAGTGAAAAAGGAATACTCAGCCTGTAGTACTATCAGTGTCTTCACTTGAACTCTGAAAGCTGTGACAAGCCGGGCGTGGTGGCGCACACCTCTAATCCCAGCTCTTGGGAGGCTGAGGGAGATACGGAGCGTTGTGAGTTTGAGGCTGGCTTGGGCTACATGGTGAGCACAAGGCCGGCCTGAACTACATGGTGCGACCCTGCCTCGAAAAAAATAGGGCCAGGAGTTTGGGTCAGTGGCTTAAGTACCTGCTTGGCAGGCGCACAGTTGTGAGTTTGATCCCTGGTACTGACCAAAAAAAAAAAAAAAAAAAAAGAAGAGGCTGTGACTTCCTGATGAAACTAAATGCCTGTGCTCTTTCCTTCTAGATTTGGAATGGAGAGAAATGGAAGGAGATGACTGTGGGTTCCATTATGGAGGTAGAAATTGTGGGACTGATCATGAGTTGGGATGGAGAGGGACAGAGGGAATGGGAAAAGTGAAGAATTGCTGGGATTTTATAATTTCAATGATTAAGAGAAGTTGCTGTTTTGATAAGAAAGGAGTGCTCTGAGTTTAGTTTAAATTACTTGGTGTCAGTCAGAGGTACAGTATTTGATTGACACCTCACTTTCCTTTGCTTTGCTTGTAGATGGTACGAATGAGGCTCAGGACAATGACTTCCCAGCAGGTACGTCTCCCCTTTCTGTTGCAGTTCCTGTTGCGGAGCGAGGGCACAGCTTGAAGGCTGGTGGTTCTTACCGCTGCCACGTCAAGTCCCGAGGAGGGAGGCAGGGTGTTCTGATCTGGGCTGCCCTAAAAACCAAATCCCAGGAGTAAGCAGGGGTTCCCCCACCATACCTACTGTCATGACAAGTTAGTGTCTTTGGAGGAGAAGTCCAGGCATCTCTTTTCTTTCCTTTTTTTTTTTTTTTGGTACTGGGGATCGAACTCATGACCTTGTGTGTGCCAGGCAGGCACTGTGCTGCTGAGCTTTATCCCTGGCCCAGAATCTTTTTTTAGCAAGTCCCTGAAGTAGTTGTAGTGCACAGGTAGGACTGGAAACCTTCATCTGACTGATGGCTTCACTTGCAGATCAGAAATCTGGACCCCAAGTTCCCAGGCAGCCTGTGGAGGGCCACCTGCAGGCACAGGTGCAAACATGAATGACGTTTCTGGCTCTGGCATTTCCCCTTAGCATTTTTTTTTTCTTTTTCTTTTTTGGTATCGGGAATTGAACTCAGAACCTTGCACTTGCCAGGGGGTTGCTTGTGTAACCAAGCTTTATCCCCAGCCCTGGCCTTTGCGTTGTATTGTCATGTTACCTAACAATATAAACGGGTGTTCCTTCTGTGAACAAGAATAAACAGTATCCCTTGTTTCATTCAGACAGAACTGGGAACTCCAGGGAATTCTCCGCAGGCATCTACACCCCACCACTCTTCTTCCCATACAGCTGCCCTGTGTGTGCAGCAAGTTCACGGGCCCCATGCCGTGTGCTGACCTGTCCCATGGTGCTGTGGAGCTGTAGGACTCTCTGAGCCCAGTGTCTGGGGCTGTGGGTTCTGTGGGTCACCTGCGGAGTGACCATGTTCTGTCGGTTCACTTCCTTGGGAAAAAAGAGACAGACTGGATCGACCAGGGCCTCCTCTCAAGATTTACTTGAGCAAGTGGGTGGCATCACACACATTGGTTCCTCTCCTGGGAGAACGGGAGGAAAGCCTGAAGCTCAGGTGTACGTGCACTTATTTGCTTTGTGCATTAACATTTAAAGTGAGCTAATTATGCAGCGTGAGCATTGATAAGTTGTCAGGTCAGGACCTGGGCTGATGGTATTGCTGAGCATCTAACGTGTAAGATTTTATATTGCATAGGGCGAGCTTGGACTGTTCAAACAAGTAAATGTGTACTTACTTTGCACCACATATTTTACTACAGTCCAAAATTGCATTATTGGTGTCAAATCTGCAAAATGTCACTGAACTAACACTGTCGACTCTATGCTTAGGGATATCTTACTGTTTTCCTTTAAAATATTCTCCAGCTTATTTACAAAAGCAAAACAACGTTAACTAGAAAACCAGTGAGTGTACCCATGTGGAAGCTTCCCAGTGACACTGAGGAGCACTGTGCTGGGGCAGAGTGTGGCTCAAAGCATAGGAGCACCTTGGGGGGCTCTGCACGCAGCACCTGGCGGCCTGTGCTGTTCACTCTCACCAGTGGGTCTTGATCTCAGTGTTAGATCCTGCAGATTTCTAAAGAGATAAGAAATCTGTGCTTTTACATGAACACCACTGATTCTTAAGTGTGGTTCTTTGGTTTCCTGTTTTGTTTTGTTTTTCTTTCCCTCTGACTTTGAAATGCCACACACACCCGTCTCTGCTGGTAGTTGTCTCGGTGGACTGCACTCCTTTGCCTGGTCTCCTGCTCTGAGGGGCGTCCTCTCTGGCCCCTCTCCCGCTCTGCCCGGGCCCTGACTCAAGAACGCATGCTGAGCACTCACGTGTCTTGTTTCTTCCCACAGTGGAGAGAAGCAGACTGCAGGAGATGCTGTCCCTGTTGGGACTGGAGGCCTACCAGAGCCAGAGGCTCAGCCTGCAGGACTCCCTGCAGATCAGTTTTGACAGCATGAAGAACTGGGCCCCTCAGGTTCCCAAGGACCTGCCCTGGCATTTCCTCAGGAAGCTGCAGGCCCTGAATGCCGAAGCCAGGAATACCACCATGGTGCTGGACATGGCTGCAGATGCCCGGCCAGCAGAGAAGGAGAGTCAGATGGAGGAGGAGATGATCTATTGGGACCCAGCTGAGGACATTGCTGCTGACGACATCTACTCCTTCTCGGAGCTGCCCACGCCGGACACGCCGGTGAACCCCCTGGACCTGCTCTGTGCCCTCCTGCTATCCTCAGACAGCTTTCTGCAGCAAGAGATCATCCTGAAGATGTCCCTCTGCCAGTTTGCACTCCCACTTGTGTTGCCTGACTCAGAAAACCACTACCACACCTTCCTGCTGTGGGCCCTGCGGGGCGTCGTGCGGACGTGGTGGTCCCAGACCCCTCGGGGCCTGGGCAGCTTCCGAGAGGACAGTGTGGTCCTGTCCAGGGTGCCCACCTTTGCCTTCGTGCGCATGGACGTGAGCAGCAACTCCAAGTCCCAGCTGCTCAATGCCGTCCTCAGTCCAGGCCACCGGCAGTGGGACTGCTTCTGGCACCGGGACCTCAGTTTGGGCACTAACCCCCGGGAGATTGCAGATGGCTTGGTAGAGATTTCCTGGTTTTTCCCCAGTGGCAAGGAGGACCTGGACGTTTTCCCGGAGCCCGTGGCCTTTCTGAACCTGAGGGGTGACATTGGCTCTCACTGGCTGCAGTTTAAGTTCCTGACAGAAATCTCCTCAGCCGTGTTCATCCTGACTGACAACATCAGTAAGAAGGAATACAAACTCCTGTGCTCCATGAAGGAGTCAACTACAAAGTACTATTTCATCCTGAGCCCCTACAGGGGGAAGCGGAACACGAACCTGCGCTTCCTGAACAGACTGACACCTGTGCTGAAGATCGACCACTCTCACGTCCTGGTGAAGGTGAGCAGCACCGACAGCGAGGGCTTTGTGAAGAGGCTGCGCACCATCGTGGGCGGCGTGGCGAGGGGCCCCTGCAGGAGGGTGTCTGTGGAGGACATGGCGCATGCGGCCCGAAAACTGGGCCTCCGAGTGGACGAGGACTGCGAGGAGTGTCAGAAGGCGAAGGACCGGATGGAGAGAATCACCCGGAAGATCAAGGACGTGGACGCCTATCGGAGGGACGAGCTGCGGCTGCAGGGTGAGCTGGGGAGGAAGGCAGCGCAGGTGGAGAGGGAGTTCTGCCAGCTCCAGTGGGCCCCAGAGCCCCCCGAGAAGCACTGTGTGGAGCTGAGGCGGCGGCTGCTGGAGCTCCGGACGCAGCAGAGCAGCCAGGAGCCCTCCACAGGGCTGCAGGATTTCATCGTGGGCATCAGCAGCCCTTCCGCCGGTGAGAGGCAGTACTTCCTGAGGTGGATGGAGTGGGGACTGGCTCGGGTGAGCCAGCCAAGGCTGAGGCAGCCCCCGGAGACCCTCCTTGCCCTGAGACCAAAGCTCGGAGGGGCCTCAGACTTCAGTGAGCCACTCTGGCCTGAGCCCTTGGGTGTGGAGCACTTCCTGCGGGAGATGGGGCAGTTCTATGAGGCCGAGAGCTGCCTAGTGGAGGCTGGGAGGCTGCCGGCTGGCCAGAGGCGCTTTGCCCACTTCCCAGGCCTAGCTGTGGAGCTGCTGCTGGCGGGACTGCCCCTGGAGCTGGTTGATGGGGGCACCCTGAGCATCCCAGTGCGCTGGGTCACAGGGCTGCTCAAGGAGCTGCACACCCGCCTGGACAGGAGGTCTCGGCTGGTGGTCCTGTCTGCCCTGGGGGTGCCGGGAACAGGAAAATCCACACTTCTCAACACCATGTTTGGCCTGCGGTTTGCCACAGGGAGGAGCTGCAGTCCCCGGGGGGCCTTCATGCAGCTCATCACGGTGGCCGAAGGTTTCAGCCAGGACCTGGGCTGTGACCACATCCTGGCCATTGACTCTGGGGCACTGATCACTGGGGCCGTGGCCTTGGCTGGGGACAGGTTTGAGCTGGAGGCTTCCTTAGCCGCGCTGCTCATGGGGCTGAGTAACGTCACTGTGGTCAGCTTAGCAGAAACGAGGGACATTCCGCCAGCTGTTCTGCATGCGTTTCTGAGGCTGGAAAAACCAGGGCATGTTCCCAGCTGTCAGTTTGTATACCAGAGCCTTCATGACGTGCCTGCCCCCAGCCCCAAGCCGAGAGAGAGGAGGCAGCTCCTGGATCCACCCGGCGACCTGAGTAGAGCTGCCGCCCACATAGAAAAGCAGAGTGGTGGCTTCCGGACACTGGCAGGCCTGGCCTTCTGCGACCCCGAGAGGCAGCATGTCTGGCACGTTCCGGCCCTGTGGCATGGAGCCCCGCCCATGGCTGCTGTGAGCCTGGGGTACAGCGAGGCCATTTTCGAATTGAAGAGATGCCTGCTGGAAAACATCAGGAACGGCCTGTCCAACCAGAACAAGAACATACAGCAGCTCATCGAGCTGGTACGGCGGTTGTGAGCAGGGCCTGCTGCCACAGCCATTCTGGTAGGGTCTAGCAGGGCTGTGCCAGGTGCCTGCGAGGTAGCCGGTGCCTGCTGCTCGTGAGAAGGAAGGCCAGTGGAAGACAGGGCGAGGGGGCTCCTAACAGTGTTATAAAAAGTAACCTCCAGCCCAGCTCAGTGATGCCAGTAGGGATACCAGAGATCCCGGCTGAGGTGAGGCAAACAGAAATTTGATCCCTGTCTCTGAGCCCCATCCAGGCTGCTGAGGTCCTGCCCTCAGGACAGCTGCTCTTTCATTGGCCCCAGGAGTTGGGAGCAGTGTGTTTACTCACTGCCTGCCCCCACGGCAGGGACACCCAGTGCAGGTTGGGGTATTCTGAGGAAGCGGAGGCGCCCTCTTATGGACCAACACTGGAGGCTTGGTCCCACGATCCCACTAGCAGTGTGCAAGGCACTTCCGGGCGCTGCGTTCACAGACTGTCCTGTGAGCCCTCCCTGACCCTTGCCCAGGAAGCGTTCATCAGTCACCCCATCACGCCCTAGCACTTTGTCATACCTCTGCCTCAGCACTTGATGGCGTGTTGTCACTCATGTGTTTACTGTCTGCCCCCAGACTGTGAGTCCCCGAGGGCGGCGACTGAACACCATTCAGCTCCGTGTCCCCAGGGCCCGACACACTATAAGCGCTTAATAAATGTTTGTTGAATGAATGAACGCTCACGTGGTGGTAGTGTCAGGTTCCACGTCTGTGCCTGCGTGGTCCTGTGTGCTCAGGGAGGACAGCAGCGTCTGCCCCAGGGAGGGTGTGGAGGGTGTCGTGGCACATGCTTGGTGTGCAAACCCTGTGCCACACAAAAGAAAAGTGACACTGTACCTGTCTTTAAGCAGAGAGGGACTGTTAGTGACAAACAAAACGCCTTTGCATTAGTCACCTTCATCATCTGCCTCGCTGTAGGTTACAGAAGGAAGGTCCAGACTCCACCTCTGTGTGCAGAAAATGAGTGGAAGGAGCACACATGTCTATTTGGTTGTGTGCCTTTGTGGTTCAGACTGGCCTTGAACTCACTAGCCCAGGCTAGCCTCAAACTCATGGTGATTCTCCTGCCTCAGCCTCCTGAGTGTTGGGATTACAGCTGTGCCCTGAGGACCTTCCACTGCCCTGAGGACCTTCCACTGGAAGTCCTGCCTAGGCTGGCCTTCCCCAAGAGCCACTGTCACTTCACAGAGCCTCAGAGCCCCACCCACCTGATAACCAGCCCTCGGAATTTCTGCTTGATCCTCTGAGCCTTGCTGCCTTAACTTCCCCCAAGTGGTGCCCAGAGTGTGTCCTTGTTTTCTGTCCCACCAGACTCACCAGAGGTGCCCTCAGCCCCACAAGACTTGCCCGACTCTGCTCTGGAACACTTTTTTTTTTTTTTTTTTTTTTTTTTTTTTTTTTTTTTGCGACACCAGGGATCGAACTCACAACCTCACGTCTGCCAGGCAGGCGCTTAAGCCACTGAGCCAAACTCCCGGCCCTACTGTTTTGAGTCAGGGTTGTACTATGTAGCTCAGACCAGCCTTGTGCTCACGTTGTAGCTGAACCTGGCTTCGAACTCACAATGCTTCTCCTACCTCAGCCTCCCAAGTGCTAGGATTAAAGGCGTGCGCCACCATGCCTGGCTGGAACCGTTTCTTGAATAGAAGATTTTCTGATCCCTCTTTAGTTTGCCTGGCTTCCAGCTGCCCCTTTGACTTCCCAAGTTATATCCCTGTGATCTGGAAGCAGGTTCTGCTCACATGTAGCAAGTGGAAAGCAATCCTGCGGTTCTGCAAACCAGATCTAATAGGTTTAGGAAAACCAGTAATTGTATTAGGAATAGGGGGATAGAAAAGGACTAGCTGGGCATGGTGATGCATGTTTCTAATCCCAGCACTCGGAGGAGGGGGACGGGAGAGGATCAAGTGTTCAGTCCTAGCCTGGGCAAGTTAGCCACTTAGACCCTGTCTCAAAATTTAAAAAGGCTTGAGCTGTAGCTGAGTGTGAAAGTCTTGGTTCAATCCCCAGTACAAAAAACAAAAACAAAATAAAATCCAGCCAAGTGAAGACAAACCCAGCAGAGCAAACATTAAGTCCTATAGTTCTGTATCCAGCATCCAGGGCACACAGTGGTAAAATACGGGTTCTAGCAGGGTGGGCAGCCCAATCTCCATGGCCTTATGCTGTAGCTCATATGACCTCTCTCGGGCTGGCTCCACTCACGGCCTGCAGCTTCCTCAGCAGATATTCCATCTTCTTCACATCTATTTTCTGGGGTCTCTGCTGCACTTTGGCTTCATTCTCACAACTTCATGAACTGCCCTCCAGGGGCTTGTGTGATCCCCCCCCCCACCTTCCTTCAAGCATCCATGACCCCACATCTCTTACATGCTGCTTGCCTAAACAACCAGCATTGTGTGAGTGACACCTAGGTTTGCCACCAGTGTGAACAGTAGCTAAGCCTTCTTGGACCATGGCTGCAGGGATTTCTGAATTCCTGGATGGTTGAACAAGATGTAATGAATCCCAGGGAACCAGTTCGCTAGGCCCTTCTATGAACTCAAATGAAAGGTTTACATGTTTGTACTTTTATTGATTGATTACAGTTCTGTGTACTTGAAGCCAGGACCTTTAAACTGAGCTATATCCCCAACCCATTTTCATTTATTATTTTGAGATAGGGTCTTGCTAAGTTACTAAGTTGCTAAGGCTGGGCTTTAATTTGCCACTTTCCTGCCTCAGCCTCCCAGTGTGCTGGGATAACAGGTATTCACCACCATACCTGGCTCACTTTTACACCTTTGAGCCTTCATGGATAGGGTCTTGCTGATTCCTGAGATGTCCTCAAGGTATCTTTCTTCTTATCCCAGTTCATAGTACTTTGGGGGTGGGGTGCTTTTTGAGACTGGATTTCACTCTGCAGTGCAGGCTAGCCTTAAACTCACTTTGTAGCCCAGGCCAGCCTCAAACTTGCAGCAGTCCTCCTGTGTCAGCTTCCCAAGTGCTGGGATTACAGGCATGTACCACCATACCTGGCTGGCCTTGTGTGTCTTTTTTAATGGCACTAATCTCTCCAGAAACAACACCTCCTTTGGGCCCAATGTTACAAGTGGCTCTTTTTAAGACCAAAAGTTAAGTTTTTCAAGTATTTTGGCTCCGCTTTTTGATCCTGATTCTCTGTAAATCTGGCTAAAAGTAACCAACAGTGTCCATGCAACAGCCTGAACATTGGGCTGCCTTGAAATTTCCTCCACTAGATCAGTTAGTACAGTGTCGTTAAACTCAGCCTCTAGCAAAGTCTCAGAACACGTGCAAAATGCTGTAGAGAAATTTTTTTTCTAGAGTGTAACATGCAAGGCCTGTAGTCCAATTCCCAACAGAATCCCTGTATGTAATTGAAACGCATATTTGACCTTTACTGTTCATATTCCTATAAGCATTCTGGACTTCTAAGCTCCCCCAAGAATGAGAATTGCCCATTAAGTTCAGTTTAGAGCAATCTAGGGCTTCTCTAACCTGTGTCTTCAAACCTTTCCAAACACTCCACATAAACCAGTTCCAAATGCTTTGATCTGTGTGTTCAAGTGTACTCAAAACAAAAACCCCATTTCTCTAGTACCAGTTCTCTGTACTGGTTTTTCCATTACTGGGACCAAATATGTAACACCTGCACCTTAAAGGAGGAGAGGTGCCAGCAAGTGATACACCCTCCAGAATCATGCCCCTGGTGACCCATCCAGACTCCCAGTGGGTGCTTTACTAATCCCATGGGTGGGTCTCAAGTCGATAATCCAGTTTAATAGTTACACTTTTGCTTCAGAAACAAACAGGTCTCTAATTCTCAGGCTCTCAAATTCTCATCTTTCCATAGGTCGTTAAAAATAACAAGTGATAAGATGTTGGTTCAGTTGGAAATGCCAAAACATTTCCTGATTTTTCTTACCCTATAAGAACCACAGGAGCTTCACGGGAGCCCAAGGGCTTCTCCAGCACTGTAGGAATTTCACTCAACACATTCCTGGGTCTCTCAGGCACTGGAAACTTCCCTTGGAATTGCTGAATATTAACTAACTCTCTTAAAAATTGATTCAAGCTAATCCCAAAATCTGAGACAGGGAAGACAGCACTGGTGGCTCCTTACAAATCTGGTCTTTACGTTGAATCTATCCTGTGTCCAAGGACAAGGTTCAGTCTGAATTCTTGAGTGTTAGGAATGTGGATTTTGGGGAGAGGAAAAGAATTCATAGCTTTCATTAGAGTTGCAAAGAGATGTGGGATTTAAAAGAGATTGTCAGGACTGGGAGTTTGGCTCAGTGGCTTAAGTGCCTGTCTGGCAGGCGTGAGGCTGTGAGTTTGATCCCCGGTGCTGCAAAAAAGAAAAAAAAAAAAAAAAGAGATTGTAGTAACTGCTTAGTAATCAGGAAAGTTATTTTTACATACCCAGGACCTACAGACATTTGCCCAAAATATTTAAACTTAAAAACAGGGCACTCCAAAGACCATAGTTAGATATGATCAGGAGAGGTTGCTGGGGCCTTGGGCGGGATGACTGAGGAGGGATTCTGGAGCTTGGTTGAATGAGAAACCATTGCCACACTCAGATGCAGGGAGAGGTCACCCAGAGCTGAGTCATCTTCCAGGAAGTCCCTTGCATGCTCCCTTTGCCATTTTTGAAGGTCTGATGTTTCAAGCTTGAAAGGGACTTGCCTTCAGACCCTCAAGTCAGTTCTGCTCTTCAGACTTCCCTAGGCCTCGGGGTTTGCCCAACAACCCTGGAGCTCAAAACACTTGAGTTCCGGCCAGGGATATAGCTCAGTGGCACAAGCCAGGTCCTGAGTTCAATTCCCGGTACAAAAAAAAAAAAAAAAGAAAAAAAAAAGCTCCAGTGTGCCTTGCCCAATTCAGGATGTTCAGCACCACTGCAAGCCTCTTCGGCACCTCACCTGAAGACTTCTTTAGCGTTTGAGAGGCCTGGAGCTTGCCGTGGGGCTGCAGGTTGGTCTCCCTTAGAGCCAAGTGTAGCCATGAGAGAGCCACTCAGAAGGACACACAGAGCAGCAGGCTGCTCCCAGGGCGACCCTGTGACCGATGAAAGCATGGGGCAGCAAGTCCCATCCTGGAGGTAGCAGGCGCGAGTGAGCCAGGAGCAAGCAATGTCTGCCCTGTCTCAGGATGGGCCGTGCTTGCTGCAGCACACGGCACACCCATCCTGGTCTGAGCCTCGGTCTGCTTCCTCCTAGGCCCATGAGCAAGGCTGCTCAGCTTCTCCGAGCCTGAGTTGCCCTACTCGCTCCTTCCTGGGTGTGGAAGGCATGTGTGCAGTGCCCCCTCTGAGGGGCAAAGGTGCCACCTGCACGGGATGAGGTGCTTAGCTCCACATCACCAGCGCCACACCGCCATTCATCTCATAAACGATATGTTTTCGAATTAAGCATCTTGCTTCCTTAAGAGCATATAAAACAGCCCCTTCTGACGTTGCCTTGAATGTGCTGCCATGCGGTGCCAGGCAGGGCTGCTGTGAGCAGTCTCCCAGCGTAAACCTAACCCAGAGCCACGCCAGCTCCTCACACACGGCGAGTCAGCTCAGGAAGAAAAATGCTTTCCCTTTTCTTTAGAGTCAGTAATAAAGTTATCTGCCCATAAACCTAATCTGCGTTCTTCTGAGGCCACCAAAATTACATCAGAGCGCAGCTTTATGAGCACTGAGGAGTCAGGACTGCAGGGGAGAACCGAGCTGACCTTAATCCTGCTTTTCCCACCCCGTTGCCTGATTTCCCACCCTGAGCCCTGCACAGCCGCACCCTGGAAGCCATGGCCCTGCTAGGTGTCCTCAGCACCTCCTCCTGCCTGGCTGGCTGTGGGGGTCGCTTCTCCAGAGTCCCTTTATTCATGCCACACGAGGCTCAAGGGCCTTTCTGTGCTCCTCTCTTGGTTCCTGCCTTACCATATTTATTTATTTAGGTTTTTTTGAGACGGTCTAACTATGTAGTTCAGGCTGGCCTTGAACTCACTGTGTAGCTGGGACTGGCCTTTGAATTTGTGGCAGTCCTCCTGTTTGAGCCTCCTGACTGCTGGTATTACAGGCATGTGCTACCATGGCTTTTCTTACAATATTTTTTTAAAAATTGTGCCTGCCTGGCAAGCATGAGGTCATGAGTTCAATTCCCAGTACCCCCCCCAAAAAAATATATATATATTTTTTGTGACACATAATAATGTATTAATTGTAGGGTACTGATTGGTACATATACATATTGCATCTTGATTCTTTATCCTTCCCTTTCCCCCTTCTTCTGGGATCCCCTTCCCAACTCCAGACATCTCCCAATTGTCTTCTAATCCAAGCTTGTTTGTATGTCCAGTTATTGGCCAGTTCTGAGAACCTGGGGAAGGAAGTCTCAGTTGCTGGCTCACAGGAGGCCCATTGCTCCGTTTTCCTTTTTTTTTTTTTTTCAGTGTTGGGGATCAAATTTAGGGCCTTACGCATGCAAGGAAAGCGTTCCCCCACTGAGTCACACCCCTCACACTATCCAGCCTTTCTTGAGGTAGATTCTATCCTCCCGAGACCAGATTTGACCCCTCTGGGGCCTGACATTGAGCCCTGGGTCAGGGTATGGCACTGTCCTTTCTTGCTGCCCTCACCTTTGACTTCCGGAGAGTGGCGCCCTGAGGGCCCCAGAGCTGGAGTGAATGCAGATTGGCCCTAACCCTGCACTTCTGAACCCCAGTGGAGGAGAACCGGTGGGAGCTCTGGGGCTCCAGTGGGTGAGCGCTCAGAGCAGACAGCCTCCGGGGCTCCTCTTGGTCAGCCTTTGGGCCATTAGGAGGAAGTGCCTGGAGCGAGGTGAGACACAGGCTGTGAACCAGGCTCAGTCCGAAAGACAACCCAGAGAATGTGCCACCTCCAACTGGGTTCGGAGGGCCCTTCTCACACAGGACCTCTCTCGGGCCAGCTTTTTAAAAATGTTTTTCCAGCCGGGCATGGTGGCACACGCCTTTAATCCCAGCACTCAGGAGGCTGAGGTAGGAGGAGCGTTGTGAGTTCGAGGGCCTCTTGGGCTACAATGCGAGTGCAAGGCTGGCCTGAGCTACATAGTGCGACCTTGCCTCAAAAAACTGGGGCCAGGAGTTTTGCTCAGTGGCGTGTAAGTGCCTATCTGGCAGGCATGAAGCTGTCAGTGCGATCCCTGGTGCCGCAAACAAAACAAAACAAAACTGTTTTTCCTCTTCCCTTGAGACAGTGTCCCTGCATGTAGTCCAGGATGGCCTTGGATTTGTGACTCTTCTGCCTCAGACTCAGACTCTGCTGGGATTACAGCTGGGGACCTCACCACACTGAACTCTGTCCCTGTAAATCTTTTATTTTGGTGTCCTCAGGCTTGCAGGGAAATGAGCTGGGCTAGGTAACTTTAGAGCCAATCAACTTGGTCGTGCCAACTTTGAGACACTCCCTAATGGACCCAGGAAAGGATGTGACCAGAGTTTTACAAGATAAAAGCCAGTTTTGGTATGGGTTTGGGACCTTGTATTTCCAGGCAGGTATTTATGCCATTGAACTATACTCCTAGCCTTCAGGGCTTTGTTCTGCTTTTAGTTACCTATCGGGCAACTATGGGCCCAAATGAAGAGTCCCCCACCCTTTTTTTTTTTAAAGCAAAAACCACTTTTATTTTATTTTATTTTTGCAGCACCAGGGTTTGAACTCACAACCTCACTCCTGCCAGACAGGTGCTTAAGCCATTGAACCAAACTCCCAGCCCTAGTTTTTTTAGGCCGGGTCGCATTATGTAGCTCAGGCCGGCCTTGCGCTTGCATTGTAGCCCAAGCTGGCCACGAACTCACAATGCTCCTCCAACCTCAGCCTCGCAGAGTGCTGGAATTAAAGGCATGCACCACCACGCCCGGTTTGAAAACCACTTTTAAATCCATGACTGCTTCAGAAATAAACACAGATCATGCGTGCTTTTAATGAGTAACAAATTACAGGCCCAGGAATTTGACCTCTGTCCTTGTGGTTGTCTCTGACTGTATCAACTGCAGGTTTGGGGCAGTGCCTGGACACTTGTAGACACTGCACTAAGGGGTCTGGACCAGCATGCTATCGACGCTGACAATCAAATGTCCCTGCAAATCTTGAAAATACCTTCATTACTCTTATCTTGGTAGGTTGAGTAAATTTAGGACTGATAAATCTTGCATTACCAGGGACACACCTTAAGTGATTCACATGCCTACATAACAGAGCTGCAATCTGGCCCCAGTAATAAAGGAGACAGGAGCCAGGCGTGGTGGCACACGCCTTTAATCCCAGCACTCAGGAGGCTGAGGCAGGAGGATCATTGTGAGTTCGAGACCAGCCTGGGCTACAAAGTGAGTTCAAGGCCAGCCTGAAATGCATCGTGAGACCCTGTCTCAAATAATAGGGCAGGGAATTTAGCTCAGTGGCGTAAGTGCCTGCCTGGCAAGTGCGAGGTTGTGAGTTTGATCCCCAGCACAAAAATAATAATAAAAAAAAAGGGATACAGGGATAAAATGAAGGCCGATTGGAGAAGAAGACAGAGAGCAAGGGGCCCTGCATGAAGCCATCCACACAGGCAAGCAAGGGATCAGATGCTATGAAGATGCCCGCTAAGGTGTCCTCTGGCCCCAGGAGCCAGCCTGGCTGGGGGGCTCTGGATCTGTGGCAGAGGAGGAGGCAACTGGCTTGAGGGGAGGGATTTCCTGCCCAAGTAGGACTGTGATGCTTTGGGGGCAGTTGTGGTGGTTCTGTTGTAGGAAGCCAGGCAGATTTGGGGCACACCCCATCACCCCAACTCCAACACATGCCCAGGCTGGATCACCTCAGCAGTTGCATCAGACAAGTACACTCAGTAGTGCAGCCCTTCAGACGGCAGAAGTGTGAGGTGGCTTTTGCTACAAAGGCAGGGCACCAGGACAAGGTACCTTGTCATGTGTGCGGCAAGATGCTGATCTCACCTTGTACTCCCGCCCACTGGAGGTGCACTGTCAAAGCCCTCAGCATGCCTGTGGGCTTCACAGCAAAGGTACTGGGGGGGGTTTGTCCAATGCTTACAGAGGCACCCCGACTGTTCCCTCAGCTCCAGGCTTCCTTTCCAGCCCAGGGGCCACTGAGCTCTCAACCACTTCTTTTTTTTTTTTTTTTTTTTTTTTTTGCGGCACCAGGGATTGAGCTCACAACCTTGCGCCTGTCAGACAGGCACTTAAGTCACTGAGCCAAACTCCCGGCCCTGGTTTTTTGAGGCAGGGTCGCATTATGTAGCTCAGGCCGGCCTTGCGTTTGCGTTGTAGCCCAAGCCGCCCTGGAACGCACAACGCTTCTCCTACCTCAGCCTCCCAAGTGCTGGGATTAATCTCAGCCACTTCTGTTCCAGCCTGGCGAGCTCCAGATTGGAGCAGGCACAGGGTACAGGGCAGGAAACCCTTGAAATAGCCTCCCCAACCCTCTCTCCTCCCACCAACTCCTCACTAGGCCCCAAGAACAGAAGGAAAGGAGGAAGAAATGGATTCAGAGGATTTCCATTGGCGTCAACAATTTGTTCTCTTTGATGCTACCCACACCTGTTTCCTCAGCTGTGTTGAAGACCCCTGGACAGAGGACAAGAGCAGCCTCTGCCCTCACCCCTGCTCCTGTCTGTAGCTTCCAAGGTGAAGGAATCTAAGTGTTGCCATCCTGATTGGAGACTCCTCTAAACTGCTCTCTCCCACTGTAGGGGCCCCTGGGATCTCATAACTTTATTAGCCCTGCTATTTTTTTAAACTTTAATTTAAAGAAACTTTTTTTGGTCTTTTTTTTTTTTTTTCCAAATTCATTGTATTTCAAAGAGAGTAAAAGAAAAAAAAAACCCCACAAAATTTCAAAACACATCAACCAGGGGGCAACAATGGTACATACATTGCACATTGTCATCCCCAAATCATTCACAAGACATCTGCATTCAATTGTCTGAACAATACCAGCACAACTCTTTCTCTTCAGTGAACTCAGAGAAATCAGTAGCGTGACTATCTTAACTATTTTTTATATACATATATATAATACACATGTTGTTTCTTTCAGCTTCTCACACTAGTGAGACAATACAATGTTTACACATGTGTGTCTGATTTATTTCACTAATAAGTATAGTCTCAAGTTGCATCCATTTACCTATAAAAGTCTCCAGTTTATCCTTCTTAATTATCAGTTCTGCTATTGATAGTAGCCATGGCCAGGCATGGTGGCACATAACTGTAATCCCAGCACTTGGAAGGCTGAAGCGGGAGGATTACTATAAATTCAAAGCCAGCCTGGGTTCTTTAGTGAGGTTAAGGTTACCTGGACTACATGGTGAGACCCTGTCTCAGAAAAACAAGACAAAACATGAAACAAAATGAAAAGATAATAGTCATTACTCCCTGAACTTTCCTTAGCCTTGTCCTTGGGCAGCCATCACCACTTGTGCTTTCTCAAACCTTGTTCAGGGAGCCCCATCCCCTCTCACTGCACTCCCCCACCCCTACAAAAAAAAAAAAAAAAAGATGCCGAGCTATACCCTGCTTGTAGTTCCCCACTGGGCACATGTAGGCCCAAATGAGGAGTCCATGCTTTTAGCAAAAGCATCCCAATTCTCTGTCGTACTACTGCCACCTACACTATGGCCCAGTAGGGGTCCATGCCTTTGTCAGGACTCAACCTAAGGATCTGTTGTTGTTGTTTTGTTTTGTTTTGTTTTGTTTGAGAAAGGGTCATGCTATGTAGTTCAGGCTGGCCTCAGATTTGTAGCAATCCCCTTGCCTCAGCCTTCCAGATTGCCAGGATTACATGTGTGCCACCATGCCCAACAGTTTGTTTGTTCTTTTCCTTCTCCCTTTCCTAAGACAATATGTAGCTATCAGACCCTCGCTTCTCTTTTTTTTCTTTCTGTATTGGTATTAGGGATTGAATTCAGGGGCTTGCACATGCTAGGCAAACACTCTGCCACTGAATTACATCTGCTGTCCTTTTTTACTTTTCATTTTTGAGGCAGTCTTGCTAAACTGTAATGGCTAGCCCGCAATTTTTGATTGTCCTACCTCGGCCTCTGAGCAGCTGGGATTACAGGTGCATACCATCATGCCTCATGATTGAGTATTTGGGGCACTCAATCTGAAGTGGCACAGAGAAAATGAGAGTGAGAGATAAGGAAGAGGCCTTTAATGCAGAGGGCATGGGAGAGCTTTAGCGGCTGGGGGGTGTAGAAGCTTTCAACAAGCACAAAGGAGTGTAGTTACTTTTCAACTTTGGCTGGAGGAGGAGTTTGGGAGGTGGGCAAAATGACATATTAACAGCTGATTTGAAGGAGCATCTGCCTGTGTAAAGCAGGAGACAGAAAGATTTACTGGGGGCTGGGGGTGGAGGCTTGGGTGGTTGTGGAGTCTTGGGATTGGAGAGGGCTTGGCACACGTCAGAAAGGGAACAAGAGGTTTATCTCTAGAATGAGAAGGAAAACAGAGGTTACTCTTGGAGAGCTATGTTGTTTCTCTGGGTCCAGTACCAAGTTGGGGGATGTCATGTTACAGATAGCTAAGAGCCAGGCTAGCAGAAACTATCACCTCATACAGGGTGGTTTTTTTTTTTTTTTTTTTTTGGTACTGGCGATGGAACTCATGACCTCACGCTCGCCAGGCAGGCACTTATGCCACTGAACTAAATTCCTGGCCCCAGGGGTTTTTTTGTTTTTGTTTTTGTTTTGTTTTGTTTAAAACAACTGGGCTAGGGGTTTAGCTCAGCAGCACAAGCACCTGCCTGGCAAACAAGAGGTTGTGAGTTTGATCCCCAGTACCAAAAAACAAACAAACAAAAAAACCCCACTTAACTACTTGCTCTGCCAGGCATTTTACAATGTGATTTCACAATCTTGTTTTTTAGCCTTTTCCGTGGTGCAAGGGAGCAAACCTAATGCCTTACACACACTAAGGTTGTGCTCTGCAGCTGAGTGACACTCAGCCCACAGCCATTCTTGTCCTCCGTTTTGCTCACTTTTGCTTGCATTTCTCTCTCTTGGTGATCATCAAATCCCCACCCTGACCCTAAGAGACCAAAATAGGGTGCAAGTGCCATTGGCATGAACCTTGCAGGTCCCGTCAGCCAAATGTTAACTTCACCTGATTCAACCTACTGCAACCAACAGCAGCTATCTTTTAGTAAATACTATACTCTCTTGATCCTAAAAGCTCTCTGAAATTGTACAATTATTATTATTATATATATTTTTTGAGACAGGGTCTCACTATGTAGCCCAGGCTGGCCTTGAACTCCTGGTGATGCTTCGGTCTCAAGCCTCCCAAATGCTGGGGTTATAGGCATGCACCACCATGCCAGGCCTGAAGTCCCGATAGTTATTTTTATTTTATTTTTGCAGCACCGGGGATCGAACGCACAACTTCGCGCCTGCCAGACAGGCGCGTAAGACATTGAGCCAAACTCCCGGCCCTAGGTTTTTTTTTTTTTTTTTTTTTTTGCGGCACCAGGGATTGAATTTACAACCTCGTGCCTGTCAGACAGGCACTTAAGTCACTGAGCCAAACTCCCGGCCCTGGTTTTTTTGAGGCAGGGTCGCACTGTGTAGCTCAAGCCGGCCTTGCGCTCGCACTGTACCCCAGGTCGGCCTCGAACTCACAACGCTCCTCCTACCTCAGCCTCCCGAGTGCTGGGATTAAAGGCATGCGCCACCATGCCTGGCTTCGGCCCTAGTTTTTTTGAGGAAGGGTCGCACTATGTAGCTCAGGCCGGCCTTGCGCTCGCATTGTAGCCCAAGGTGGCCTCGAACTCACACTGCTCCTCTTACCTCAGCCTCCTGAGTGCTGTGCGCCACCGTGCCCGGCCCGACAGTTATTAATAAACCCATTTTATTGGTTGAAGTACCCGGGTTTGGTGGTATGTACCTGTAATCCCAGTACTCGAGGCAGGAGGCTCGCAAGTTTGAGACCAGGTGTGGTAATTTAGCAATTTAGTGAGACCTTGTCTCAAAATAAAGATGGGCTGGGGATGTAGCTCGCGATAGACCCTCGCCTAGCACCCATGGGCCCTGGGTTTAGTCCCCAGTAATGCTAAAGAAGAGAGCTCACCCCGGACACCAGAGCCTGCATGGATCCTGTGTTGCTATTTTCTCTTCTGACATTCATAATTACTGGCTATCAGTTACACTGCCGCCACTCTGGCTGGAAAGTCCCTGGCCCTCCTGTCCTCAAGAATTTCATTGCTACTTGAAGGTTTCCCTTCCGAGAGCCACCACCGGCTCTGTAATTCAAAGGCAAGAACTGGGTAAAGTTTTGACCAAAACAGTTTCGTCTCCTTTTGCGCTCCAAAACCCGGAGGCTTCCCCCGCGGCGTAGGCGCCGCCGCAGCTTGAGTATCAGGAAGCGGGGCTCGGGAGCCGAGTTCCTTCCCCCGGCCCTCGAGGCGCGGCAGGCGTTCTCCCCTCCCCGGGTCCCTCAGAGTGACGCAGAGCTCTCCCAGCGCGCGCTCCGGGAGGACGAAAGCTCACGGTTCTTCTCATCGGACTTCCGGGTTTGATAACGGATGCCCAGTACGGTAGCCAATGAGGTTTATCCGAGGTGGATTACTGCTACCGGATTACGGATGCCCGCAATCACCACAGCCTGTCTGACAGCCTTAACGACCGGCGCTGGGCTGCACTGGGCCCAGCTGCCCAAAGCTCCGCCCAGACCCCCACCTCTTCCCGCCCCCTCCCGCCTCGAAGACCCCGCCCGCTGTCTCGCACCACACAAAAAACCCACCCGAGATCCCGCCTCTTCCGCCCGGACCTCGCCTCGTCCCGCCCCCGAAGCTTTGTTCCTTTCTCGGGCCCCGCCCCTGCCTCTGAGGTCCCGCCCCCACACTCAAGGTCCTTCGGAAAGCCCCGCTTTTCCCACAGAGGCCCGACCCCTCACGAGAAGCCCCGCCCCGCCCACCGAGGCTCTTGTCCCTGCCGGCTCGGTTTGGTTCAGCGCTTTTGAGCTGAGCCAAGATGGCGTTCGTGTGCAGCCAGATGTTGGGGCGGCGCGTGAGTGGGGGCGCGGCGGCCAGGAGGGGGTCGGGGCGGGCCTTGGGCTTCCTTCTCACGCTCCGTCCCCCGCAGGTACTCTTTTCCGGCTGGGAACTGTTTGGACCGTGGCGCGCCTTGCACACCTCTGCCATCTGCGCCAAGGTGAGCGCTGCTCCGGGGCGGGCTGGGCTGCGGCGGGCCGGGCTGCGCGGGGCCGGGGCTGCGGGGTGACGGCACCTTTGCCCCTAGAACCGGGCGGCTCGAGTGCGCGTCAGCAAAGGGGACAAGCCGGTGACCTACGAGGAGGTGCACGCCCCGCACTACATTGCTCACCGGAAGGGCTGGCTGTCGCTGCACACAGGTGAGGACTCAGCCGCGAACCCGGGACGGCAGGAAGGTGGCATTAAGGTGGGATCGGAAATCTGCTAAGCAGTTCAGAGAAGTAACAACGCTAAGACGTTGGAATGAATTTGCAGATGAATGTAAAACTGACTTCCCTTGGGGACCGGTAACTAATTGAGGCTCCACAGAGCAGAAACTATTTGCATGTCTAAAGACAAGAGTGCATTGCTAAAGATTTCTGTGACAGCACTCGGGAGGCTGAGGTAGGAGGAGCGTTGTGAGTTCGAGGCCGGCTTGGGCTACAACGCGAGCGCAAGGCCGGCCTGAGCTACATAGTGCGACCCTGCCTCAAAAAACCAGGGCCGGGAGCTTGGCTCAGTGGCTTAAGTGCCTGCCCTGGCAGGTGCGAGGTTGTGAGTTCGATCCCCGGTGCCGGAAAAAAAAAAAAAAAAAAGATTTCTGTGATACGGCTCAGAAGTAATTTAGTGAAGCCTCTCTGGAACCCAGGTGTGTCCTAAATAGTGCAGTTTTCCACTGAAGCACAGTTTTTACTACAAGTAGGTACAGCCAATCAGTCCTCTTTGGTGGCCCTGGACCTCATGGATGGTAGGCAAGGGATCTACCACTGAGTTGCATCCTCAAGTCCCTGCATTCCCCCACCCCCACCCCCATTTCTTTCTAGTAGTACTAGAAAGAAAAGGTCTTTTCACAGAGCTGCATACCCTGTCCTTTAAAAAATTTATTTTGAGCCAGGTGTGGCTCAAAACCCAGCACTCAGGAGGCAGAGATAGGAGGATCGCCTGAGTTTGAGGCTAGCCTGGGCTATATAAGCGAGTTCAAGGCTAGCGTGTACTACATAGTGACACCCTGTCTTATTGAGATGGGGTATGGTGAAGTTGCTAAATTGCTCAGGCTGGGCTCTGGCTATAATACTGACTAAAATTTGTGATCTCAAAGTCAGTATACTGTGGCACTTTAAAGAACAAGCTCTCCTGCTGTGCCCTATTCACAGTTTAGAGCCAGATTTTTAAGTTGTTTGTTGTGATTTTGTTACTTAAAATGACCCTGAAGCATTGTCTCCCACACTGGAGCCCCAGAAAGCTGGGATAGTCCTCCTGGAGGATATAAATATCAGATGAACTCTGAGCTCTGTTCAGGCCTGAGTTAGAGTATCATTCGCTGGGGGTTTGGTATTAAGAATAATGCATTATACACGGTGTCTTTAAACAGAAGGGCACGTGAATCTGAACCTGGGTGAGCTGTATAGAACTGACTTCCCTGGCTCCACGATAGGACATAACCGCAGTGAATCAATGAAAACCAGCTGTATCTGTTCACTACAAAGGTTCTCACATCTAAGGATGTGTGGATGCATCTAGAGACCTTACTGAAATGCAGGTTTAGGGATGTGGCTCAGGGTAGAGTGTGTGCATAGTATACACCAATCCATGACTTCAATCCCCAGTACCTCAAACAAATCAACAGAAGAGCCCCATGTTCTTGGATTCAGTTCCTGACACCACAAAAACTAGTCAATGAATGAATGAGTAGATAAGTAGCTTTTGGTTCATCCATTTAGCTCACAGTATGACCTGTGCTTCTAGAGCCAGTGAAGAAAGGGACTGAAGACGGAGTTGTCACCTGTTTTGTGCCCTGGTTCAGGCCTTGGTCTTCCCTTTTGTGAAAGGAAGATAGTGATAATACTTGCTTCACAGAGTTGAATTGGAAATTCAAAAAAGAATGGATGTTTTGGTTTTGTTTTGTTTTATATTGGGGATCAAACTCAGGTGCGCTAGTACTGAGCTATATTCCCAGCCTATTTTAGGTTTTACTTTGAGACAGGGTCTCGCTAAGTTGCCAGCACCGGCCTCCAAATTATGATCCTTCTGTCTCTGCCTGCCAAGGAGCTGGGATTGCAGACCTGTGCCACCAGCCTGACGTGAAAGAATGTGCTTCGAACTTGAAAATGTTGTATTTTTTGTTCCACGAGTAAAAGAAAGGGAAGAAGCTGGGGTAAGGGGTGGAAGTGAGGGCCCTGTGCTCTTGGCTGTGAGCTCTGGAGTCCTGGCAGTTCCCCGAGCACAGGGCTGACGCTTCTCCAGTGGCTTCTCTTCAGGCAACCTGGATGGAGAGGATCACGCCGCGGAGCGAACGGTGGAGGATGTATTCCTTCGAAAGTTCATGATGGGCACTTTCCCGGGCTGCCTGGCTGACCAGGTAGTCCTGAAGCGCCGGGCCAACCAGGTGGAGATCTGTGCCCTGCTCCTGAGGCAGCTGCCTCCTCACAAGGTCTACTTCCTCGTGGGCTACAGTGAGACCCTGCTGTCACACCTTTACAAGTGTCCTGTGCGACTCCACCTGCAGACTGTGCCTTCAAAGGTGGTGTATAAGTACATCTAGGGTGATCACCTGCTGGAGAAGCTGCTGGAAGGAGACAGAAACATGGGAAGGACGGAAGTAGAAGGGCTGCATCACCTCACAGGAAGAGGGTCGGCCTCTGCCGCTGTGGAACCCAGGACTTCACAACCTCTGGCCCCTCTGTACTCTGTGGGGAGAAAGCTAGAGTTGGGCTTCTTGAGGTGCTTTGGGGTGTGTAGTGTCGCTACTGCCTGTGGTCACTGAGGACCTTGTGTAGTCTTCTTTCCCAGGCACTTTACTCAGAATTCCTTGTTTCTGTCAAAATGCGGAGATCTCAATTGAGTGATAATAAAAATGAAACTGGTATGGACCTGGTCCATTTGTGGAAGGTTACTACACCAACCACATTACCTGCTCACCTCACTCCCTGGCCCTATGAACCACCTGCTTCACAGATCTGTTTACAAACTCTGGTGTCTCCCCTTCTGGAATCTCATGAAATAGGGCCGGTGTGCAGCCTTTCCGGATTGGGTCTCTTCTCCCCTGTATGTTATTAAAATATTAAAGCTTGAATATGTCACCCTAGAATTAACCCATTTAAGAGTTGTTAATATAAGCCGGGCGTGGTGGCGCACGCCTTTAATCCCAGCACTCGGGAGGCTGAGGTAGGCGGAGCGTTGTGAGTTCGAGGCTGGCTTGGGCTACAACGCGAGCGCAAGGCCGGCCTGAGGTACATAGTGCGACCCTGCCTCGAAAAACCAGGGCCGGGGGTTTGGCTCAGTGCCTTAAGTGCCTGCCCTGGCAAGCACGAGGTTGTGAGTTCAATCCCCGGTGCCGCAAAAAAAAAAAAAAAAAAAAAAAAAAAAAAAAAAAAAAAGAGTTGTTAATATAGTCATAGAATTGCACAACCACCTTCACAGGCAGTGTTAGAACATTTCATTAGCCTTAAGAAATCATGTCATTCAGTCACTATCCTCACCCCGTCTCCTGGCAACAGATTTACATCTGTCTCTAGATTTTCCAGGATCCATCATTCTCTCTCTCATTGGCCCCTTTATATTAGTATGTGTTTGCAGTACATAATGGTTATGTTTGTCATAGAGGGTTTTTGTTTGTACATAACAGGTAACATGTGACATACACATGTACATAACACATCTTAATTCTCTTAGTTTTTCCCTCCACTCCATGCTCCCACACTGGCTTGCACTCAGCATTGTGCGTGCAAGCTTCACCCATGTCTTTATCCAGGTGCTGGTTCCTCTTGCTCTTTTGGAAGCTATTCAGGCTGGGCCATTCGGTCACTAGTGCAGGTCACACTGATGTCTTAGTTACATTCTCTTTGCTGAGGCACCATACCTGCCACCCACAACTTAGAGGAGGGAGGGTTTGTTGGAGCTCCCAGGTTGTAGAGGTTTCAGTTCTTAGTTGGCTGCTTCCAAGGCAGGGCAGCCACAGCCATCAAGGCAGGACAGATACACATATATACCCTCCAGGCCAAACTCTGGTACCTACCTCTTCCCACCTGGCTTCACCTTCTAACGTCACACCCACCTATAAACCCATCAGGGCACTAATCCAGTACCTCACACTGCTGATCCAGTCACCCGCCGAGAGCCCCACCTGTGAGCTCATGAGGCTTGGGGTCGGGGGAAGCAGCTATATACCTGAACACTTGAGTTTCAGGTATTCTATGGAACCCCACAGGGCACTGGCAGCCAACTCTAAATTCAACGCTCAGCGTCCTGCGCTGACTCTTGGGCCCGGCAGAGGGCGCACAAGCTTCATGCCCAGAGCCCCGTGTGCTGCTCAGACTTTCAGGCTTTGTCAAGGGTGAGGACCAGAGCTTCCTTCCTTCCCAGGACCCATCGTGCTTTGCAGCACCTGGGGTGGCAACAGGGAAAGGCCCAGAAAAGCTTCCTGTTCCTTCCCTTAATGTTGGGGAGAAAGTCTGCTGCATGCTTTACTTTCTCAAATATTTCGACAATGAACATTCCTCCATCATGGCTTTGTGTGCACATTGTCACAGTATGCCGTAGCATTTCCTGTACAGATTGGGGTTTATTTTCTTGGGGAAATTGCTGTACTGACAAAGAACAAAAGCGGAGACAACTCTGGGAACGGTATGGAGGGCTGCCTGGGAGTCCCTTGCAGCCAAGGAGAAAGGGCAGCGTGTGCTTTAAATGCTTGCTCTCAGCTGTGCTTCAATGGCTCATTTTCGTGGTGTTTAAATAGTTGAAGGAATATTGAAAAACAGAAAAGCTGGCCTTAAACTTGAGATCCTCCTTCCTCAGTCTCCTGAGTCATGCCCACCTTGGGAAGTGTATTTGTTATGCTATACAACTTGTTTTACAAACATTGACATCCTGAATTAGATGAAATAACATTCACTGTATCGTTTTAATTTTGTATTATACAATTAATGGAAGGATGGTACCCCCTTTATTCTAGGCTTTGATTTAAAAACATTTATTTTATTTTATTTATTTATTTTTTTGTCTTTTTGAGACAGGTTTTCACTGTGCAGTTCAGGGTTTGGGCCAGGAATATGGTAGCTCGGTGGCACAGCACCTGCCTGACAAGCACGGGGTCATGAGTTTGATTCCCGATACAAAACAAAATTAGAATTTGTTAAAGGTCAGTTACCATTGAGCTGTGAACCTGTGTGTCCTTGGATTTGTTCTGTAAAGATACATCTAAGCCTCAATCCAATCTTTTGTTATTTTCCTTCTGATAGATTCTGCTAACCTGGGGTTTAGCTGTCTGTAACATGACATCTGCCAAACTTGGTACCAGACTCAGAGAAACAACTTACCTCTCCAAGAGTAACTTCTGTGTTCTGCTCCTCATTCTAGAGATAAACCTCCTTCTCCCTTTTTGCACATGCACCGAGCCCTCTCCAATCCCAAGACTCCACAACCACCCAAGCCTCCACCCCCAGCCCCCAGTAAATCTTTCTGTCTCCTGTTTTACACAGGCAGATGCTCCTTCAAATCAGCTGTTAATGTCATTTTGCCCACCTCCCAACCCCCCCCCCAGCCAGAACTGATAAGAGCAGTTCCACTTCTTTGTTCTCGTTTGGGAGCCGCTGCACCCCTATCAAACTCTCCCATGCCCATTGCATTAAAGGCCTCTCTCATCTTTATCTCTCTCTCATTTTCTCTGTGCCACTTCAGATTGAGTGCCATAATACTCAATTACCTTCCTCTTTCGTTCTCCCAAGTAATGGTCCTTGAAGTCAGGCCGCTGTGTCACTGAGCTACATCCACTGCCCTTTCCTTTATTTTGAGCCGTGTTCTCTGTTTCCCAGGCTGGCCTTGAACTTGTGCTCTGCTTACCTCAGCCTCCCAAGCAGGTGGGAGAGCAGACCTGCACCCTCGGCCTTCAGCTTCATTCCAGGCTCTTCTGCGTTCACTGATCTGTCTGCATTTTCCTCATTTCAGGGTCTATTTTGTTAATGTGTTTTTATTAGGAAATCACCTATTATCTCTAGGTTTCTGATTTGATGTAATAGGGTTCTCTTACTTGATACTGAAGTTTTCTTAAATGTCTCTTTGGTTTTATACAGAATTCTGAATCCTCTGCATTTTGCTATTTTTCATTAAGAATATTTTAAAAATATGCTCCCTAGTTTATCATGGTTTTGATTGAGAGAATTGTCTTGTTTAGTAATGACTTATGACCCATTGACAATCTTAAATGATCGAAAATTAATTTCTGCAGTGCAAATTAATATAACACTGAGATTCCACCTTACTCCAGAAAGAATGGCTATCTTCAAGAAATCAAATAATAACACATTCTAGTGATGCTGCAGGGGAAAAGGAATCTCTACATCGTGGATGAGAATGAACAGTTCTATGGAAATCAGTATGGAGATTCCTCAAAAAACTGAAAATAGAAATTCAATTCTATCCAGTTAGTCCCTTTCTAGGTACCTTCCCAAAAGCAATAAAGCCATCATATTGCAGTGATCTGGGGATACCCTGTTTATAGCGGCTAACTAAATCTTGGAAGTGGCCCATATGTCCATCAACAGATGGATGGATAAGGAAAATGTGTTTATATTCAATGAAGTACTACAGTAAGACACTGGAGTGTGACTTGGCACAGGGATAATGGAGTGCACCTGTTATGATTTATATCTAGATGCCCCTCCCACCCCCATTTACAAGTACTTATAGGTGGGGCTTTGGGGAGGTGACTGGATAATGGATGTATGATACTGGATTAGTGCACTAATGGGTTTACAGGTGGGTGTGATGTTAGGAGGTGAAGCCCAGAGGGAAAAGGTGGGTCATTGTGTGTGTGGCCTGGAAGGATGTATGCATATTCTTCCTCCTCTTTTGATGGCTGTTGCTTTCTGCCTAACTTGCCATGAGCTCTTTCTCCTCTGCCATTCCAAACTGCCTTGGAGCCAGCCCACCATGACCCGAAACCTCTACAAAGTGTGAGCTAAAATAAACCACTCCTCCTTTAACTTGTGAGTACTGGGTATTTTGTCCCAACAATAAGAAAGTAACTAAGACAGCACCTTGCTAAGACCCTGCTGTTTTATTCCAGTATCTAAATGACAGGAGTGTTTCCAGTTGATTATTACAGCCACTCAAATGTCCACAAATAAGTGCATGACAACCAATATTTTCTTTTCTGTCGCTTTTTTTTTTTTGGTACCGGGTATCGAACTCACGACCTTGTGCTTGCCAGGCACTTGTGCCGCTGAGCTAAATTCCTGGCCCAACAATCATCAGAATTTTCTTTTTCTCTCTTACTGTGCATTTATCCCAGGGCCTGATTCATGTTGGCAAGGGCTCGACAAATGAGATCCATCCTATCTTTTTATCTTTGAATTTTTGTTATTATTTTGGGGGGATTGGGAATGGAACCCAGGACCTTAGCAATGAGTTTCATCCACAGTCCTTTTTATTTTTAATTTTTGGATAGAGTCTCACTAATTTGCCCAGGTTGGCTTTGATTTGTGATCCTGCTCAGTGCCCCAAACAGTAGCTGTGATTACAGGCGAGTGCTACCATCCATCTAGAGCAAATGCCTTGTAAATGGGTTTGAAGAAAGCGTATGGACTTCTTGTTAACAAACGTAAAATAGACATGATTTTTCATGTCGTTGGACACAATGAAGGCGGGTTTCATAACCACAGTACTTTTTTCTGTTTTGGGGGGGTACTGGGGATCAAACTCACGACCTTGCACTTGCCAGGCAAGTGCTAGTGCCTCTGAGCTAAATACCCTGTGCAACCATAATAGTTTTTTTTTTTTTTTTTTTTTTTTTTTTGCGGCACCGGGGATCGAACTCACAACTTCATACCTGCCAGGCAGGCACTTAAGCCACTGAACCAAATTCCCGGCCCTAGTTTTTTGAGGCAGGGTCGCACTATGTAGCTCAGGCCGGTCTTGCGCTCCCCTTGTAGCCCAAGCCGGCCTGGAACTCACAACGCTCCTCCTGCCTCAGCCTCCCGAATGCTGGGATTAAAGGCATGCGCCACCACGCCCGGCTAACCATAATACTTTTAAATGTGCTGGCGCACGCCTGCAATCCCAGCCATTCAAGTGGCTGTGGGAAGAGCATCACAAGTTTGAGGCCAGCCTGGGCAATTTAGCGAGACACTGTTATCAATAAGTAAAGAAATAATTAATAATAATAGCTGCTTTGGTGATGTTGCTTAGTGTAGAGCACTCGCTCAAGATGGGAAGATCGGGGCCGGGGATATCAAACACATAACATTCTCCATCGATATCATGCGATTAGGGACCAATCCCAAACCATCAGATCCTGGATTCCCCCACCACAGAAGAGACTATTATAACCACAACTTTTGTTCATGTGGGTTCGCGCAGAGATTTGTGGGAAATGTAGTCTTAACAACTCACGCCGTCACAAGAACCGGAAACAGCCTTTCGCTCTTTTCCTGCACGGGTTTAGTTCCGCCAACAATCTTACCGGAAGTTCCGGATATTGCCCCGCCCTACAGCTTCTTCATTGGCCGAGAGGCTGAGTTCTGAATCTAAAAGTTGGTGGTAGGGCGAGAGATCTGCCTGGAACCTGAAGAGCCCGACAAGTATCCGGCCGTTGGTGGCAGCGGGAACGCGAGAGGGTGTGGGCGGCAGGACCTGCGGTGCACGACTGAGGGCTGACCGCAGCGGGTCTGGGCAGCGACGTGAGCGCGGGGTCCGCGAGTCCCGTGCTGGGGAGGGGCGATCCGGCCCCGCTTTCCTAACTGCTTTGTCAGGGGCGGCTCGTGCGCCGGGTGCGCGGAGCGTGGCTTCAGGAACTGCGAGGCAGAAGGTCGAGTGGCGAGGTCCACGCAGGCGGCGTCTGCAGACCACACGATTTAGGCAGCGTGCTTCGAGGTTGCCTGGCACCTCTGCCCCTCAGCAAGCTGCTTCTTCCCAGCAAGCTCGCTGTGACGTCAGTCTACTCGTCTGTGAGACGAGGGGTTGAACAGGCCGCTTAAGCGCAAGTTATTAATTTGAACGGATCAAATACCTCGTAGACTAGCAAAGCACAGTTCTGGCTGTGTGCTTGACGTGTGGGCCAGCAAGCTGAGGGTCAAGGACACACCCGGATGTGGGTGGCCCCAGCCAATAGGCTTGTGGCCCGGATGGAGGGGCGTGGCCGGACTTGCAGCGCTCTAGTGTGGAGCAGGTGAGTCCTTCGCTGCTGTCATCTGGTATCCTCTCGAGATCTCCAGTTTCTTGAATTTTTCTGTGCAGACTCGCTCTCGTGCAGTTCTCCCGCGAACTTCCAGCCCTTCAGCTTAGGACTGGTGCTGCATCCTTGATCTTTTTCGTTCTATGGGTTCCTCCTTCTCGAACCGAGTAGCTACGGGGTCCTCTGGCGCTCCATCACTTAGGCGGCCATTGTGGGCTCCCCCACTTCTGCCACTGTAAGCCCACACCTAGTGAAGCCGCTTGCACAGTTACACACATACTTCCTGTTGATTCTGTTCCTGCAGAGAACCCTAATGCGCAATCCTGAGAAATGTCCCCAGTTTCCCCAAGGAGTTTCGTGAGTGTGTGTGGATGGAGTCTTGGGACGTGGCAGTTGTATCTGTGAGCTTCTTAGTGTCTCTTCAGCAAGTGACATTTCCGTTTACTGCACGGTGTAGCCTCATTAGTATTCTTGTTTGGGTTTGCAGAAGTTTTTCACAAAACCTAGCTTCCAGCGTGAGAGAGTTCTACAAGGGAAGTGGTAAAGGAAGGATATGATGTGGTGGTTTGGTGTGGAAGGAGATGCTGTGACCCAGAGCAGACTTCTGTGTGCTCTCTGAACATACCCATTTCTTCCATTTTCTTTTGTTTCTAGAGTGTTCACTCCTTAAACCTAAACTATTAACAAACTTGACATCTTATGACAATCCCTTTATGTTGTTATTGGGTTAGCCAAAGTATTTCTGCTTTGTTGGAAGATGAAAAATGTTGTCCAAGAACACAGGAAATGTTGATGTCAGGTGCTTCTTGACTTTTTGGCTAATATTACCCATTTTGCACATTGAAAAGAAGGGTTTGCTTTTTTTTTTTTTTTTTTTTTTTTTTTGTGGCACCAGGGATCAAACTCACAACCTCGCACCTGCCAGGGCAGGTGCTTAAGCCACTGAGCTGAACTCCCGGCCCTAGTTTTTTGAGGCAGGGTTGCACTATGTAGCTCAGGCCGGTCTTGCGCTTGCGTTGTAGCCCAAGCCGGCCTGGAACTCACAATGCTCCTCCTACCTCAGCCTCCTGAGTGCTGGGATTAAAGACATGTGCCACCACACCCGGCGGGTTTGCTTATTTTTGAGATCATTTGGGTGACACAGGAGTCAGTATATCAGGAGCATTGTTTTCAGATTTGGCCAGGGTTTGTTCTGCTTAGCTGTATTTTTTAGTGGTTCAGTCACCAACTATCCCACCTGATAGGCAAATATTGAGCCAATGAACTACAATTCCCCAGCCTAGAAAGTGACTTCAAAATACCTTGTCCCAGACATACCTATCCCAACTCACAGTACTTGCTGTGCATTATGTGACCTGAAAGGCTTAGTAGAAGATGTCTTTGCCACTTAATGTTGGTAATCTGTTCTAATTTTTCTTTTTTTTTTTTTGCGTCACTGGGGATCAAACTCACAGCCTCAAGCCTGTGAGACAGGCACTTAAGCCACTGAGCCAAACTCCTGGCCCTGGTAATCTGTTCTTAAAAGTTCTAAGTTTTTCAGGAAAACAGTAGTAGCTTGTTTTAGATTATTTGAAAAGGGAAAATTAGGTCACTTCACACCAATGAAATGTAAAAAAAAGAAAAAATTACAGCATTCACATATGAGAAACAGATTTTTGGTACGTTGTAAAAACCTTACCACTGGGGCCGGGAGTTTAGCTCAGTGGCTTAAGCGCCTGTCTCGCAGGCTTGAGGCTGTGAGTTCGATCCCTGGTACTGCAAAACAAAACAAAACAAAAACAAAAAACAACCTTACCATTTTCACCTTCAGACATTGTTTTGTTTGAATCATATAGCTGTAGCTGCACTGTAGCCCAGCCTTAATGTTTATTGTTCTTTTCAGTACTTTAAAGACTGTTTTTATGTATTTAGTGTGTTTAGAAGTTTACCCCCCATTTCCCAATATGTTATAAACATCAAATTCTAAGTCCCTAAGGACTAAACATAGCAGCCTTGGATGTGCAACACATGAACAAAAATTTATTGACTTAAGAGGAGAAATTATCTCATTTGATTTTGAACTGGAATTACTGGGAAATTCCTATGCTGGTGATGCCTGGAGTCACAGATGAACCTTCAGTCACCTCGTCCTTGAGTGAGTCTGGCTGGTTCCAGGTGACTTCCCTCCCTCAAGTGCTTGTGCTCACCCTTAGGGGTGTCCCTGTGTCTGTAGTGCGGTGGCCCCAGGCTTTCTCACGGTCTGACTGTCCAGGAAGACAAGCACCAGTGAGCCAGTTGTTTTCAAGTTTAGGTTTGCATCAGGTTTAGTGATGTCCTCTTGGCCAAATCAAGTCAATGACAGAGCCCAGGGTCTCGTCCTTGGGGACTGTTAGAGGGTGTAGGTACGTGGAGGTGCCTCATAGGGAGCTAGTGCTGAACAGGGGGTCACAAGAGGTGTACATTAAATACATCATTTTCCTGTTTGAGCACAGGTTGCTCCAGAGTGACTGTGAACTCTCTGTGAACTCTCTCGTACTGGGAATCAAACTCCCAAACTTGAGCCTGCCAGGAAGGCACCTTAGCCACTGAGCCAAACTCCCAGCTGTAGTTTTTTCGAGGCAGGGTTGCACTATGTAGCTCAGGCTGGCCTTGCTTATGTTGTAGCCCAAGCCAGCCTGGAACTCACAACGCTCCGCCTACCTCAACCTCCCAAGTGCTGGGATTAAAGGCGTGCACCACCATGCCCGGCTCTGGCCATGAATTTGACCTTGTGATCTTCCTGTCTCAGTCTTAGGTAGAAGTGAGATATGTGCCACCATGCCTGGCTTTTGTTGCTCTTTCTCATGTTAAAGACTATACTTTTATAAAAATTTTTTTTTTGTCTTTTTTGGCTAATATGTTTTGAGGATGACAGTCTAGAACCTCACCTGCCTGTTTTCTCATGACTTTCCCACATTTGTCTTCTCTCAGCTGTCCATCCAGAGTCCTCTGTGTGTTTTCAAGAGCAACAGAAAATGAAGAAATCTCTGGTGAGTTGCTTGTGTATTCCTAAGCTTGTTTTCTATTTTTTTTTTTTTTTTCCTCTCCCCGGTACCAAGGATCAAACTCACAACCTTGCACCTGCCACGCAGGCGCTTAAGCCACTGAGCCAAACTCTCAGCCCTGCTTTTTTCAAGGCAGGGTTGAACTATGTAGTTCAAGTCAGCCTTGCTCACGTTGTAGCCCAAGCTGGCCTTGAACTCACAACGCTCCTCCTACCTCAGCCTCCCGAGTGCTGGGATTAAAGGCGTGTGCCACCACGCCTGGCTTTTTTTGTCTTTTTTTGAGGCACAGTTTCACTATATTGTTCAGGCTGGCCTGGAGCTCACTTTGTAGCCCAGGCAGGCCTTGAATTTACAGCAATCCCCTGTCTCTTAATTTTTTTTTAATATTTAAAAATAAAAATACCATCATGCTATCCCTCTGCAAGTAAAGTACCTATTACAGCTTGCTTCAGTTTGAGTGTAGAATGTCCCCCAGCAGCCCATATGTCATGCACCTTTGTCCGACCTGCAGTTCTGAGCTACATGTATGCCTGACTGCTAGGGTGTTGGCCCCACAGATGGTAAACTTTTAACATTTCCGTAATCCTTAGCCATACTGTTGATGAGATTTGGCCACGCTCAGAAGCAGACTGCGGAGATGACAGAGCGCTGTGTGGGGAAGGGTGCAGCGCATGGCTAACTCCACCTCCTGCACCTGCTACACAGGCAAACCCAAGCATCCTGCTTAACAGTGAATAAAGATTCCCAGTAAGAACAGAAATAAGGGAGCACACATGTTTCCATGACTCACTTAGAGCATCGTACTGAGGTGGGCACATCACCTAACACAGTAACAGAAGAAAGTGAAATCAAGTGGGTTTCAGATTGGGAAGGAGAAAATTACTCACTGCCAAGAAATGGTGTGATCTTCTACATAAAAGTCTATAGGAACTGACCTCAAAAATTCGTGGGGCAGTAATTAAAATATGTAAAGATCTCAAACAACTTCATAGGAAAATAATAATAATGATAATAATCACTTAATTTTAAAATGGGTCAGCAGACCTAAAATATACATTTTTCTTTAGAGAAGACATACAAGTGATGAACAGAGATATAAAAAGTAATTTTAAAACACTATCAGGAAATGCAAATCAAAATCACATTTGGGTTCGGGTTGGTGGCACATGCCTGTTGTCCCAGCATGAGGGAGGCTGTGGCAGGAGGATTGCTGTAAGTTCGCGACCAGCCTGGACTACACAGTGAGACCCTGCTTCAAAAAAAAAAAAAAAAAACCACAATGAATACACATCACTCTAGTTAACAGCTATTATCAATAAGCAAAAGAATAAAAAGTGTTGAGGAGGATGTGGATTAAAGGAAGCCCTTACACACTGCTGGTGGGAAGAAAACATGAGTATAGCCAGTATGGAAAACTGCATGGAGGTTCCTCATACAATTCAACAAAATTATTTTATCACCCAGCAGTTCCACTATCAGATATAAGTCTCCAAAGGAAATGAAACCAGGGTGTAGCAGAGATCCCTGCCCTCCTGTAACTGGCCACCTGGATTCATATGCTCAGGTTCATTTCCTCACTCTTGACCAAATCAAACGAGGCCATATATTTTGGTAAAAAGAAAAAGGATTTATTCAAAGCTCACTCCAGGGAGATGGAGGGGTGTATTTTTTATCTACAGTTTGCAACACTTCTCAGCTCTGGAATTAGGGGTGTGTGTGTGTGTGTGTGTGTATGTGTGTGAAGTCGGCAGTTGGACATCCAACATTAGGTACTTGAGAGTCTCCAAATATGGTGTTCAAGTCTGTGTCACTTGGCCATCATAGCCTTTTCTTTCTTTCTTTCTTTGTTTTTTTTTTTTTTGCCGCACCGGGGATTGAACTCACAACCTCACGCCTGACAGACAAGTGCTTAAGTCACTGAGCCAAACTCCCGGCCCTAGTTTTTTAAGGCAGGGTCATACTGTGTAGCTCAGGCCAGCCTTGTGCTCGTGTTGTAGCCTAAGCCGGCCTCGAACTCACAATGCTCCACCTACCTCAGCTTTTCTTTCTTTCTTTCTTTCTCTTTTTTTTTTTTTTTTTTTTTTTGTCTTTTTTGAGACAAGGTCTCGCTATGCAGTTTTAGGCTGACCTTGAGCTCACTTTGTAGTCCAGGCCGGCCTTGAACTTACAACAATCGTCTTGCCTCTGTCTCCCAAGTGCTGGGATTACAGGCATGTGCTACCATGCCTGGCTCATCATAGTCTTGCAATTTCTGAACTCTACTTTATTGCTAGTATTTAGTACCCTTAGGTGATGACTACTTCTCTGAGGTATCTTCCAGGTATAGCTGGTTTTTGAATTTTGAGTCTGCTGGAAGATCTTACCTCTTCAGTTTGTTGGCACTGTGCCACATTATTTTCTGTGACCCTTAGTCAATCTCAATCATGGAATACTAGTATCAACAGCTGTTTAGAACAATTATGTCAATTTTGACTATGGTGGTACCAACAACGTAAGCACAGCCTAGAAAATGGCAAACTGAGCTAACCCTTAATTTGCAACTTTTAACATATGAACTAGATTTGTGATTTTATAATGAAGTATAAAATCAGAATTATATGCAATATATAACTCCTTAATGTGTCAATTTTGCTCTTGGGGATTAAATTTAAAATGGATTAAGGAGAAAACAGAGAACTGGAACAAGAGAAAGAGATTAGAAGTAAGGTTGGAAGACAAAGGGTGATCATGCCAATTTGGGGAAACTGGTACAGAAGACTGAAGGAAAAGACAGATGGAAGAGATAAAAGGAAGAACAGAAGAGAACCATACCCACAAAGAGATTAGAAACTACATTCACACTTATGAAAACAATGGAGAAAGAGAAAAAAGAAAAGAAAAACAAACAGTCCACTTCCAGGATTCTCTCTGGTTTCACTAGTTGACGACCTGTGGAGATAGTGTCCCAAATCATGCCTATCTATCCCAGCAAGCCAGCAATTGCTTTTTGGCAGCGTAGTGGGTAATCTCAGCAGTCCTGTCCCGAGACAGGAAGACTATGATGAGCCAGGCATGGTAGCACATGCCTGTAATCCCAGCACTTGGGAGACAGAGGCAAGACAATTGTTGTAAGTTCAAGACCGGCCTGGGCTACAAAGTGAGCTCAAGGTCAGCCTAAAACTGCATAGCGAGACCCTGTCTCAAAAAAGACAAAAAAAAAAAAAGAAAAAAGAAAGAAAGAAAGATTCATTGGGCTTGCCACAGTCAAAGCAATTTCAGTGAGTCTGAGCCCAGCTGGGAGCTGCTAGATGGAGCCAGCAGCAGTTCTGGGTTCTGAGCTCAGCCGGTGGTTCTCCAAAATGGCTCCCAGCCAGTCACTGTCTCCTGTGAGAGGACTCAGTCCTCTGCACTCACTGCCAGCCAGTGCAGTCCTCCACATTTGCTGCTCCCCTCCACTGCCACATCTCTCTGCAGAGGCCTTTGGGGTTGCCAGCTGTCACCATGACCATGACTGTGGGTCCCCAGATTCAAACTGCTTCTTTCACGCAGTGACTCCCATCGCAGGGAAAAGGCGTCACCGGCTACTGCCTTCTTCATTGAGGTTTTTTTATTCACTCTCTGTGGACTTCAGTTTGCACTTCAGATTCTTCCTGGGTCTAGTGGACCCACTTCCCTCCTTATCTTCCTCACAGTGCTATATTCCAGCATCTGGATGGTGACCCTCAGAGAGGCTGTTTTCTCTGCTACTTAACACTCTGCCATCTTCCCAGAAGTCCCTTAAACTCTACTTTATAATCCCAGTGTGTAACTAGTGGCAGTCATGCTGGCAGCCAGGAAGGAAAGTGTTCCTTTTTGTCCTCTTCTCAGCATGTAGTTACAGATTCTGTTCTTGCTTTTCCTCCTCAGTATCGTCTGTTGTGGACTTCCTCTTGTGTAGTTCTGCTTCTCCATATGCGAATGGAGGTCATTATGTCTCACTCTGGCTCCTTCCCCGCTGATGCTCCCATCAACCTTCCAGTTTCCCTCTAAGAGCTGACTATTGAAGTGCAGAGCTGCACGGTTAACCTGTCTGTTCTCCCTGGTCCTTATGATTTACATCCTGCCATTGCTGCGTGGCATTGCTCACCTGGAGTAAATGCAGGGAGTCGTACGGCACATAGGAAGGAAATAGTGGAGGGCCGTGTGCATGGTTTCAACTTAAATGTAATTAAAAATCAACAGATGCCCAAACTGTGTTTTCTGTTGGAGTAGATTCAAATATAAGTGCTGAACCACACACTGGATGAGTTCCTTCAGTATTGTGTGTATTTCCCATCCCAGACCAGGTTCATTCACAGACACAACGCTGTGGTTGTTCATTAACGTGGCCACGCTTGTGCAGTGCTGGTGGGCACCGTGATGCAGTCACCCTGTAGTCATAGGAAGACCAGGTTCACAGGGGAAGAGCTTAACAGTTTGGGTTTTCAGTGAGGTGCAACCCCAGTGTAAAAGTGAACTATATTCTCTCCTTCCTTGCTTCATTTACATTGACACTGTGTCTAAATGAGTTTATGTAACAAATTAGTGTGTCATGTATTCATACTTATTTCCTCTTCATACCAGATCATAGGCTCCTTGAAGGGGCAAAATGTTATTTACATTTTAATCCCTAGCAATAAGTGTAGTTTTAGATTTGTAAGGTAAACTCTGTAAAACTATATTTAGTAGAAAATACATATTTCCAATGCAAGCTAGTTTTTGTGACCCTCTCCCCCCATGCAAAGCAAGCTGTGTATTACAAACAATTCCTCCTACTCACTTGAAAGCCAGATTCGTGTTGCTGTGAGCAGGGCTGAGGAGTGAGAAGTGCTGTGTTACAGGTGTGGCTGTCCTTTGATGATGTTTTTGTGAGCTTCTCACGGGAGGAGTGGCAGGTCCTGGACGATGCTCAGAGGACCCTGTACAGGGACGTGATGCTGGAGACCTTCGACAGCCTGGTGCTGCTGGGTGAGTGAAACCCCTGCCCCTGTCTGGGGCGGCTCCCTCTTAGTACATATGTGAGCACTTTTTCCCCCTTTATTTTGTCTATATCAGTTCTTTTTTTCCCTTAAATTAATTGTTTATTGGTACATTTTAGGTATACATATTGATCACATTCATCATAGGGTATTTGTACCTATACATGATATAACTTGATTCTTTTTTTTCCCATTTCCCTCCCCTCCCTTCAACCCCTCTTCCCCTCCTTATTTACAAAAGCTTTGTTTGCATTTTTTTCTTTTCCCTTCCTTCCTTTCCCTCTCCGTCCTCCCTAGTTCCCCTTCCTACTTGACCATTTTCTTCTTATTTCACAATATCTATTATACATTTTGGTCTTTATTTACACTTTCAATTTCTCATACCAGAAAAACAATGTGATATTAGCACATGTGTGCCCAATTTATTTCACTTAAGAGTTTGATCTCAAAATGTATCCATTTAGCTAGAAATGTCTCAAGCTTATCCTTTATGGAAGACTACTACTTTATCGTATTAAAAAAAAAACAAAACCACACATCTTTATCCATTCATCACTTGATGAGCATTTGGGCTGTTTCCAAGATGTAGCTATTACAAATTGTTCTGCTATAGCCGGGCGTGGTGGCGCACGCCTTTAATTCCAGCACTCAGGAGGCTGAGGTAGGAGGAGCGTTGTGAGTTCGAGGCCTGCCTGGGCTACAACGTGAGTGCAAGGCCGGCCTGAGCTACACAGTGCGACCCTGCCTCAAAAAACCAGGGCTGGGAGTTTGGCTCAGTGGCTTAAGCGCCTGCCCTGGCAGGCGTGAGGTTGTGAGTTCAATCCCCAGTACCGCCAAAAAAAAAAAAAAAAAAAAAAAAAAATCAAATTGTTCTGCTATAAACATGGGTGTGCATATATTGCTGTAGCATTTTTTTTTTTTCAAGACAGGGTCTTGCTATGTAGTCAAGACGGGCCTCGAATTCTGTGTGGCCCAGGCTGTCCTCAAACACAGGGCTATCCTCCTGCCTCAGCCTCCCAAGTGCTGAACTTGCAGACATGCACCACCATACCTGGCCTGATGCTATTAATTCTTTCAGGAAGATACCAAGAAGGGGAATAGCTGGATCCAATGGGACCTCTAGTCCTAGATTTATGAGGAATCTTCACACTTACTTCCACAGTGGTTGCACCAATCTACACTCGCACCAATAGTAGAAAAGGGTCCCTTTTCCCCCAAAGCCCACCAGCATTTCTTATTGGATGATTGCTTCATGATAACCATTCTTTCTGGAGTGAGATGGAACCTCAGTGTCTTTTAATTTGCATTTCTTGAGTGATCAATGATGTTGAACTTTTTTGCATATATTTATTTGCCATTTCTACTACATCATCTGAGAAGTGTCTGTTTATTTCAGAAGCAGTAGTAAGGCTTAATGCTTTAGATGTATGTCTTAGTATCTCATCACTGAGGCACAATACCCAGCACCCACAAGTTAAAGGAGGGAAGGTTTATTTGGCTGCCAGTTTGTCAGGCTGGAGTCCATAGTTGGCTGGTTCCAAGGCAGGATGGCATAGCAGAAGGGAATGGCAGAGGAGAGTGCTTAAGTGTGGTCGGCGAGAAGTAACATGCTTTCCAGGAAGGAGGAAGGAATGATACCTATCTCCAGGCCAGGTCTGCTGTCACCCACCTGTCGTGCCAGGCTTCACCTCCCGGCATCACACCCAGCTATAAACCTATCAGTGGACTAATCCAGTGCCACACACCCATGACCCAGTGACTTCCCCAAAGGCCCACCTGTGAGCCCAGGCAGCTCTGGGAAGACTTCTAGATAAAAGCCAAAGCAGTGTAAGCTTCTAACCCATGAAGAATGTGATCGTTCCCCCTCTCTGATGGAGAGTTCACCTTGAGACCTTCATTGCACAGCTATTGAAACTGGGCTCTTTTCATTATGCACAGAACCCAGTGCCCACGCAGTTTCTTAACTACATTATTTCCCATTAACAGGACATTGCATCACCAAACCTGAGGTGATCTTTAAGCTGGAGCAAGAAGTAGAGCCATGGATGGGAGAGGAACCTGCAGACCAGAGTCCTGCAGGTCAGTCAGTGCATACTGGGCAGGGAGACCAGCAAGAGGGGAGCTGAGCAGATGTTGGCTGTGTGTAGATGTTGGGCAATAATTGTTGCCCCGAGTCCCAGACCTCAGGACTCCTGGTGTGCATGCATCAGGCATGCAGGGCACTGATACAACGTGCCCACCTTTTATTATACTGAATATTGTCTTCGATATACCCCAAACCTAATCCCTACCATCCTTTTAGACATTGTCTTTGCTCCCTCTGTATTCTCTCTTTTTTTATTATTTAAGAGAAAATGGACACAGAAGACAGAAACAAAAAAACAAAAAAGACAAACAACAACAACAACAAATCTGATACGATAACATTGTAGGTTTACATAATGAGATGGTTGAAATTTGGCGGTAGTTACAATATTGCATATCGTTACCTTCATAGGGGTTGTTCAGATTGACAGATATAGACATGGCAAAATTTATGAAATCATGAGTTTTTTTTTTTTTTTTTTTTTTTTTTCAGCACTGGGGATCGAACTCACAGCTTCACGCCTGCCAGACAGGCGCTCATGCCACTGAGCCAAACTCCTGGCCCTAGTTTTTCGAGGCAGGGTCGCACTATGTAGCTCAGGCCGGCCTTGCACTGACATTGTAGCCCAAGCGGGCCTCGAACTCACAATGCTCCTCCTACCTCAGCCTCCCGAGTGCTGGGATTAAAGGCATGTGCCACCACACCCGGCCAAATCATGAGTATTAACTTTTCTTTTTCAATAGCTAATGCATTTAGTAATATAGTCATTTTAACTGTCCTGTGCATACCTATTTATAAATTTATGTCTTTTTCCTTTTCCCTTCCTTCCTTCCTCCTTTCCCCTTAGAATACCTCTTGTTATCATTAAAATAACTGCCCATATCATCAGGTCTAATATAATCAAGCAAGATAGTTCAGAATGAAACCAATAAAGAATAAAAGAATGGTCATAAAAAAGAGAAACAAAAAACTAAAGGGATCAACAAACAATAACAACATATCCAGTACTGTAACATTATAGATTTACCAAATGAGATGATTGGAATTTTACAGTGGTTGTAACATTGTATATTGTTACCTTCAAGAGGGTTGTTCAGATTGACAAATAAAGACATGTAAGACTGATCTAATCATATGAGTATCAGCTGTTCTCTCTCACCAGTTAATGCATTTAGTAATATAGTCTTTTAAACTATCTTATGTATACCCTCATATAAATCTATGCCTTTTTCCTTTTCCCTTCCTTCCTTCCTTCCTCGGTTCCCCTTGTAATACCTCTTATTGTCTTCAAAATAATTGCCCTTACCAATTGACCTAATATAGTAAAATGAAATAGTACTGAATAAAACCAATAATAAATAAAATAATGGAAGCAATACATAGTAATGCAATGTTGATTTCTATAATGCCTCATATTATCTTCTAGGTAGTTGCCTATATCGTCTGTTGTAATACAATCAAACAAACTAAGATAGGTTAAAATCCCTCAAAACAGAACAGTGAAAGCAATACCTGGTTTCGAAACAAGGTGATCGAATATCATTAAAGGCTACCCTAATACATTTTGTTATCTTTAAAATAACTGTCTTTGTCATCATCTATAATAAAGTTAAGCAGGTCAAGGTAGAATAAGATTAAAGTAAACAGCTCATTGAAAAAAATACTGGGCTCAAATCCCAATGATGGATTATTCATTTGTCTGCCCCGCTCGGTGATATCCCTCTGTCGCTGTTTCTGGAGCTGTGGACTTTTTTTTATCTTTCTCTAGAATGTCCTTCAGTATTCTTTGTAGGGTTGGCTTGGTTGTCATAAATTCCTTTAGTTGTTCTTTGTCGTGGAAATATCTTGTTTCTCCATTGATTTTGAAAGATAATTTTGCAGGGTACATCAATCTGGGTTGGAAGTTATTTTCCTTCAGGGCTTGAAATACTTCAAGCTCTTCTTGACCTAATGGTTTGTGTAGAGAAGTCTGTCGTGATTCTGATGGACCTTCCTTTGTAGGTAATCTGTCTCTTTTCTCTAATAACTTTTAATATTTTGTTTTTGTGTTGAATTTCTGGAATCTTGATTATTATATGTCTGGGTATAGGCATACTTTGGTCATGTTTAGCTGGAGTTCTATATGCTTCACTTATCTGAAAGTGTCTTCCTGTTCCCATGCTTGGAAAGTTTTCTGAAATTATTTCTGTAAATAGGCTTTTAATTTGATCTGTATTGACCCCTGCTTTTTCACTCACACCTTTTATTCATAAATTATATTTCCTTGGGTTGTCTTGCAGCTGTTGCACTGCCACTTCCAGATTTCTTATTATTTTTAGGAGATCTTTCCTCAATCCCAGGCTTCTAGCCTGTCTTCCAGGTTTGAAAGTCTATCTTTAGTTTCCTTCAGGTGGTTCTGCCAACTTTCATTGGAGTCTTTGATTTCCTGGTAGTCTCTCTGAATCTGTTTCATGCATTCTAAATCTTTTTTGTTTGGTTCCTTCCCAGTTTCCCTCGATTTTCCATACTCTACCTTTCCATCTATGTCTCCTTTAGAGATGCCTAGCAATTCCTTTATTATGTATTTCATTTCTACTCTCAGTTGGGTCAACAGTTCCGCTCTAATTTCTTTTATAGCTTCATGGAGTTGTCTCCCCACTTCAGTTGTCATTGCCTCAGAGATTTTAATTGTTGGGCTCCCGACCTCTTCTGCATTTGCTTCTCCTGGATTTGCTCTGCTTGAATCGGCGGCCAGAGAGCACCCTCTATCTTTCCATCTTGGCATTTTCCTGGGTTGTTCAGGGGTCTTGTGATTTCTCTGGAGTGAGCCCGTGTTGGTCCGCTGCCTTTCCCCAGCCCGTCTCTGCTCAGCAGATGTCTGGTACAGTGCTTGGGGGTGGGGCTGCTACCTGGGAACCTGTGCTAGCTGTCCGTAAAACTTCCCCTATCACCCCTAGGGCGTGCATGGAGCCTTCAGTCTCCAGACCTAGCTGGTCACTCGGTCACTCCCGTGCTGGTCTGCTGCCTTTCCCCAGCTCGTCTCTGCTCCGCTGATGTCTGGTACAGTGCGCGGGGGCAGGGTCGATGCTTGGGAACCTGTGCCGGTCACCTGTGAAACTTTCCCTGCAACCCCTAGGGTGCCTTGGTCTCCAGACCTAGCCAGTCACTCACTGGGACCCTCTGGGGCTCAGGTGGAGCAATTTCTTTGGGACCGTGCCCAATTAGGTGCAGTTCTGGTCTCAAGATGGATGCCAGTCCCTCGCTTTCCCAGCTCCTTGGTGGGGAGCTGGGACCCGCTGGGTTCACCCACTCGCCTGCTCCAGTCCACCTTGCTCCACGATCGATTGCCGCCTCCACTGTCGCTGCTGCAGTCGCAGCACCTTTTTTTTTTTTTTTTCTGGCACCGAGGCTTGAACTCATAACCTCGCGCCTGTCAGACAGGTGCTTAAGTCACTGAGCCAAACTCCCAGCCCTGGTTTTTTGAGGCAGGGTCGCACTGTGTAGCTTAGGACGGCCTTGCACTCGCATTGTAGCCCAAGCCGGCCTCGAACTCACAATGCTCCTCCTACCTCAGCCTCCTGAGTGCTGGGATTAAAGGTGTGCGCCACCACGCCCGGCTGCAGCCGCAGCACTTTAATCGCACTTTCCAGGACGCTCCCCGCCGCTAATTGGGTTCGGTTCCAGTCAGAGGTGCCGCCAGCCTCCGCCTTTGTTTGGTTACTTCTTTTTTTTACTCTTTCTGTGGGCTTCAATTCTTGCTTTAGATTCTTCTTGGGTCCAGAGGACCCATCTCCCTCTTGTTTTTCTTCTCTCTGTCATTATATTCCAGCATTTGGATGGTGTCTTTCAGGGAGTTCCCCTATCGTGGTGTTCACTGTTCCGCCATTTTCTAGGAAGTTCTCCCTCTGTATTCTCATTGCATTGTTTTCTCCATTATCATAGATTCTTTTTGTTGATATGAGACAGTTACTGATAAATGCATTTGTACTTCAGCACGACTACCCCCGCCCCCGAGGTTGAACTCAGCCTTACTCTTACCTGCATCTAGTCCTTTTTATGTTGTATTTTGCGACAGAGTCTCACTAAGTTGCTCAGGGTAGCCTTAAATTTGTGATCCTCATGCCTCAGCCTGCTGAGGACCTGCAAGTGACCTTTATAAGAGGCTTTTTCTTTTTCTTTTTGCGGTGCTGGAGGTTGTGGGGCCTCACACATCTAGATGAGCACTCTACCAACTTACCTTCTCCCCTTAGCCCTAGAGCAGGTCTTAAGTTCTGGAAATTGTATCCTTGTATCTGTGAAGCATTCTGTCAGAAGTCGTGAAAGTGAGCAGGAGGATCCAGCATAGCAGCAGAGAAAGCTGGGCTTAGACTTCACACTGTGCTGTCGGTTCTTAGTCCCAGACGATGCAAAGGTTCTGTGTGGCGGAGTTCAGACTTCTGGTTGGGAGTAGAGTTTGAATTGACCATGAGGATGAGAAAGGTACAGAGGACTCCGTATCTCTGAAGGCAGGAGGCCGTGTCCTTCACAGGCAGGGAGTGCACAGGCACAGGTGCGTGTAGCAGGGGTGCAGGTGGAGTGTCAGGGCTGCTGATCTCAGAAGGTGCCAGAAAAACACTCTTCAGATGTTGGGCTCTAAAGAGTTGTCCATGTGATGGACATGCTTGTTGTACTTGTTTTGGTTCTGAGAAGCAGAAGTAGGTTAAGCTAGGAATTTGGAAGATACTGTCTTTGCCTACAGTAGAAAGAAGAGAATGTATATTTTAAAAGTATGATTTTTTTTTTTTTTGTACTGGGGATTGAACTCATGACCACAAGCTTACTGTGCTGAGCTAAATCGCTGGCTCCTGATAATTAGTATTTTAAAAACTCCCAGGTGGCTACATTCATTCCCCAGGGAAGAATGAAAGTGGAACAGATAGATGCAAAACCCCGTTCATTTGCCATGTGCCTGCTTAGGTGCCAGGCATTAATGTGCTACAACTAGCTGGTCTGGATGTTCTGGCCACCTTTAAAGCAGGGTAGTGAGCAGGGCATCAGCAGTAGTCGCTGCATACTTTAACAAAATGGTGCCTCATGAAGTAAAAAGAAGCAACATCATTTTAATATTCTAAAATCTGTCAATGTAATTTTTTGAAGTCCACAACAAGAAAAACTATATACTTACATCCAATAACCATTATGACTTTTATGAAAACTCATGTTTCTAAGGTAGGAAAAATTCCCTTTAGCCGTGCGTGAGCATTTTATAAGAAATGTGTAGAGATGGTTAACATATCATCATTTTTTCTCATTTTAGGTGTCCAGAAAGTGGATGACATAATGAAGGCCAACTGCGAGGGTCAAGGCAGACCTTTGTGGCAAGTTGTTGTCACCACCAGCAACACATCAGCGGAGGAGAGGGTCAAATTAGGATTTGAATTCAAAGTCCTTGAGTCGAATTTTCATCTGAGCTCAAATCCTATTTTAGATTTGATTATAAATCCTGGAAACTATTCAGCAGGGGATCATCTCCCTAACGAGCCTGGTGAGATGGGTGCTGGGGAGAAACCGAGTCAGTGTCTTCTAACCGGGAAATTCCTGACACGTGCTGAGCATTTTGGTCAGCATTCCAAGATTCTAAATGGGCAGCGGAATTTTCAGTACAGTGGACAATGGAAAGCCTTCACTAAGGAGGCAAAGTTACTGAAGGAATGTATTACACGTAAGAGGGTTCCTATAGGACAGGCCTGCTGGGAGTGCAATGAATCTGGGAAAACCTGTGGGAAGTCAGCTGTCTTTGCTACGGTAGGATGGAAAACTCTTTTTGTAAACTGCAGTCTCACTCCGCGTCAGACTCACACAGGGGAGAAATCGTGCGGACATGGCGAGTATGAGGAAGACTTCCCTACACAGCAGAAGCAGCATTCCAAGAAGGAGCCCCATGTGTGTGACCAGTGTGAGCAGTGGCCCCACTGTGTGGCAGGCATTGCTGTGCGGCAGAGCTTTCCTGCTGAGGAGAAGCCCTGTGAGTGTGGCGAATGTGGAGAAGCCTTGCACACCAAGTCAGGCCTCGGGAGGCGTGAGGGCCTTCATGCTTGGAGGAGACTATACGAATGTAAAGAATGTGGGAAAACTGCATGCCGTAAGTCGTCTCTCACTATTCATCAGAAGATTCACAGTGGGGAGAAGCCCTATCAATGCACTGAATGTAGAAAAGTCTTTCGCAAGAAGTCACAACTTCAGAGGCATTGGGGGAGAATTCACACGGAAGAGAAACCCAAAGGATGTAATGAGTGTAAGGAATGTGGAAAATATTTTCACAGAAAGTCACATCTCATTAAGCATCAGCGTACGCACACAGGTGAGAAGCCCTACGAATGTGGTCAGTGTGGAAAATCTTTTAGCCAGAAGATACACCTCACTAAGCATCAGCGTACACACACAGGTGAGAAGCCCTATAAATGTGGTCACTGTGGCAAATCTTTTGGCCAGAAGATACACCTCACTAAACACGAGACTGTCCACACTAGGGAAAAGCCTTACGAATGTAATCAGTGTGGGAAATTCTTTGGTCAAAAGACTTACCTCGCTAAACATCAGATGACACACACTGGGGAGAAGCCCTACGGATGTGATCAGTGTGGAAAATCCTTCGGCCAGAAGACTTACCTCACTAACCATCAGATGACACACACCATGGAGAAACCCTATAAATGTAATGACTGTGGAAAATCTTTTGCCTATAAGTCCTATCTCGCTAAACATCAGATGACACACACTGGGGAGAAACCCTATGGATGTAACAAGTGTGGAAAAACTTTTCGCCAGACTTCACACCTCAGCAAGCACGAGAGAACTCAGCATGGGAGAGAAGCTTCTGTGAAGGTGGAAACTTGCTCAAATCACACCTCAGCAAGTATCAGTGAGTTCACATAGTGGAAAAGTCTTGTATGGCAGATAATAGTTATGTATCCTTCAAAAACCATTTCCTTTTCTCTGGGACTCAGCCTGCATTTGCTATCCTTGTCTTACTGTGGCCTGAGTTCTGCCTGGGGAATGCAGACACATGCAGTATGCATTAATACAAGCCTGGCCACATAAAGATAATGAGCATGCTGTCCTCTCAGATTTCTCCTGTTTTATGAGACTAAAGTGCTCCACACCCTCAGGATGGCCTTGAGGTAGAGGTGGGAGATGGTCACTGTGATTTAAGACATGAGAAAATTTTCCGCCTCTGTCTCAGTACTTTGTGTTTGTTACACGAGTGAGAAATAAATGTCTACTCTTCTGCCATTTCGTGTGTGATCTGTCTGCATTATAGCACAAATGGCCCCCTGTTACTGATTCACATCATGATCTCTCTGAGGGCCGTTACCAGCCTTTGTCTGTCACAGATTTATACAGAAGAGAAGTCTGTGTTGACACTTCATCTCCAAGTCAGTTTTCCTAAGAATTGATCAGGAAACAAAGGTGAAACAAATTTGGGATTTCATATGTCTGGCAGGGATATCTCATGGAACACTGAGAATAATGTAAATCTATTATCTTTAATGAGTCAGAGCTTTAAGTAAAGCTTTTGCCTTGTTTATACGTCAGATAGATGTATACTTAGTGTAATAGGAACAAAAGGAAATGCTAGAGATAGTATTCAAAATACAAAATATTTGAGTACCAGTAATGAAATATCCATGGTGCTATTACCTGCATTTGACTATGTGCAGTCAGTTTTTGGTTATTCCTACCTGGTTGTAGAGGTCTGTGGTACAGCTACACAGACTACAGAACACAGCATAGGCCCTGAAGTATGCAGGGTTTATTCATAAAGAGTATTTTATGTTAGAAATGCTTCTTCATGAGACCCAGAATAACTGACTGAAGGTGATAAATGCAGCTGGTGTAATAAACTTTGTGACTTAATGTATTGATCCATTTTCTGTTTCTATAACAAAACACTCGAGTCTCGGTACTTTACAAGTCTGGGTGACTGCAGTACTTCAGCTTCTACGCTGTCTTGCTTGGCTGGCTCGTGTCATGTTGGAGATGTGGAAAGGAAGCTCACCATGTGCAGAAGAGGCCACACATTCCGAGTTATTCGTGAGCCCGGCCAAGAGTCCAGTTGTCTGTCTTAAGAGTATGGGGAGAAAAATAAAAACCAGAGATAAGTATAGTAATGCATCAAAGGCCAGGAAGTCTGTGTCTCCCGATTGGTCCTCCACTCCCCAAGCAGCTGCTGTTTTATTAGGTGTATACAGTGATAGGTGGGGCCAGCAAAGGATTACAACTCACAGAAGACTCAGACTCAAAGGGGTGCAGATGATCATATACTAAGGAGGATCTGGTCCTGGAGTATAATCCTGGGATGATTCAAGAGAGTGTGGATGATCATATGGTAAGAAGAGTCAGTGGGAAATCTCAATGAGGTGTTGATAATCCAAAGCCCCCATTTTATCATCTCTTAGGGAAATATGCAAAATTAGCCATTGCAAATTAGTGGTCCCCAGCACTGGATGGCCATAATAACCATTCCTGTGACAACTCTACATAAGTGTTTGCTTCCTTCTGTGGCACTGCCAGTAGTAACCCAGTTCTCCTCCCAGGCTCCACCATGTTCGTTTCTAGCACTGAGGAGCTCGTATTTCCAGCCAGTTTTGTGGGTGTGCATGCATGTGCGTGTGTGGTACTGGGGTTGAAACCAGGGCCTTCACACTGAGCTACATTCTCAGTCTTTTAAAAATTTTTTTTTTTTTTTTGGCACTGGGGATTGAACTCACAACCTCGCACCTGCCTGACAGGTGCGTAAGCCGCTGAGCCAAACTCCCGGCCCTGGTTTTTTTTGAGGCAGGGTTGCACTGTGTAGCTCAGACCGGCCTTGCGCTCGCGTTGTAGCCCAAGCGGGTCTCGAACTCACAATGCTCCTCCTACCTCAGCCTCCCGAGTGCTGGGATTAAAGGCGTGCGCCACCACGCCCGGCTTTTTAAAATATTTTGAGGTAGGATCTCACTCATTTGCAATTTGCTGCCCAGACTGGGCTTGAATTTGGGATCTTCCTGTTTCAGCCTCCCAAGTAACTGAGATTATAGGAATGCCCTAGTGGGCCCAGTGAGGCCTCACCTTTTAAAGATTCACTCAAACCATATCCAAGGCATAGCAGTTAAGAATTTCTGGGCTGAGAATATAGCTCAGAGGCACAGCAGCTGCCTGGCAAGCATGAGGTAGTGAGTTCAAATTCCCGGTACAAAAAAAAAAAAATTCCACATTATATGCCACACTAGCCTCTGTGTCTTTTTCGAAGGAATAAGTAGAAAGTGCCTTACTACATTCATGTGCTTATTTCTAGTGTATGTAGATTTCTACTATGTTTATTACCAAACTATTAAGTAAGTATTTTCTTGAAGTCTGCAGCAAACAGTGTCAGACTGTGGTCCTAAAACATTTTCATAGGAAAGCACAAATCAGGTACATAACTATTAATGGTTTAAAGCTAGATTAACATCGACAGCTCTGATCAGTGGTGCTTGTTTGATCCCATTCAGTGAAGTGCAATCTCTGCAAGCAGAATTTGCCCTCCCTCCTTCACTCCTCATGTTTACACGGACACTGGCATAGGCATGTGTGCCAGGTACCGTGTAACTGAGCAGTTTGCATTTTCAGTGCCAGGATGCTGGTCCCGCTGGCTTCTCCACTTACGTGTAAGACTTTTTTTTTTTTTTTTTTGCAGCACTGGGAATTGAACTCACAGCCTCACGCCTGCCAGACAGGCGCTAAAGCCACTAAGCCAAACTCCCGGCCCTAGTTTTTTGAGGCAGGGTCGCACTATGTAGCTCAGGCTGGCCTTGTGCTCGCCTTGTAACCCAAGCCGGCCTTGGACTCACAACGCTCCACCTACCTCAGCCTCCCACGTGCTGGGATTAAAGGTGTGCGCCACCACGCCCGGCTACGTGTAAGACTTTTCACCTTAACATCTCTGGACGTCTGTCTCTTCATGTTCAAGAAGGAAGTAATACTAGAACTTGCCTTTAGATGTCATTATGAGGAGTAATTATGTAAGTACAGCTGTTTGACTGTTTCCTGGTATTTGATAAGTAGCACATAGACCAGAGCTGGGAGGGGGAGAATGATTATTGTATAAAATCATACTATGGTAGGAAGCTTTCACAGATTTGTTTGTTTGCAACAGTCATTTTCACAATTTTTTTAAAAAATGCACTTCTACACAACGTTGTTTAGGGATTTCCTTGGTTGAGTTTTCATGATTAGGAGAGACATTTCTTTAGTGGTCTCTTTGGGCTGAGCATGTGTCCCGGCTCTTTTCAGGTATGTGACAGAAGCCTGTGACACGTCTGGGAAAGTTCTCAGACATGCCACTGTCTGAGAAAGAGCTGGTGCTTTGGTTGGAAGGCATTTCTTTGTTGACACAACCCATGGTCACATATTTTGCCCCTCAGATGTGGGCCTGAGAGTAGCAGGCCAGAACACAAGAGCTGGTGTGAATGATGATGTCAAGGGCAACTGAAATCCCCAACCCCAGAGTGGCTGTGTTTTGGTACATTTATGTTCCTATTAGCTTTCTGCTCTTAGGTAAGAAATTGCCACAACTTACCAGCTTAGGTGAACAAGAATTTACCTTCTCAGTTTCTGGTGGTCATGATTCTGGGCATGGCTTAGCCAGGTCCTCTGCTCAGGATCCCAGAAGGCTGTGATCGAGACAGCAGCCAGATGGCATCCTCATCTGGAGGCTCGACTGGGGAACACTGTGTCCATGCACAGTCAGGCTTTGAAAGGGTTTGTTTCCTTGAGGATATGTGACTGAGGGCCTGAATTCATATTACTGGCTATTTACTGAAAGCTGCCCACAGTTCCTTCTCCAGGCAGGGCCAGTGGGCCTGCTTGCTTCTTCATGATGTGGTGGGATAGAATTCCACTGGAGCATGCTAGGATAGTCTTCAATAACTGTAGTCATGGAGGCTACATCCCTGCACTTTTCCCGTATTCCGTGGGTCAGGGCCAAATCTCAGTCCCCATCCACACTGCACAGCGAGGGTGACCTGGAGGGTGTGAATCACTAGAGGTCCTATTAGGGCATATAGAGAATGTTTCTTTGTTTCTAGAGCAGTGAAGTGGTGGGTTTCTGTTTTTTATTTTTTACTTTTAAGAGAATAAAACCAAACAAAATAAAATGGAATAAAGCCAATCAAAACAAAAGTGAAAGCAATACAGGACTTCAAAACAAGACAATAGGAAATCAACAATGGCTGCCATAGTGCCTCGTTATCTTCAAAATAGCTGCCCATATCATCAGATATAATAAAGTCAAACCAAATAAAACGGGCTCCTGTTTCTTAAATAAGGCATCTTTTAATTGTCAGAGATTGATTTTCTAACCTTCATTTACCTTGAAAATACTGCCTGTTGCATTTGTAGAGTAGAATTACTCCTTTTCAGAACTTTTTTCAAGAATGGTTGTGATTGCATCCTGGGAAACTGCATACTAAAATAGTTATATTCTGTTGTTTGAAGAATACATGTGTGTTTGTTGGTAAGCTATCATATCCATAGAGGGTTCTTTTGGAACAAAGTATGGTGTCATACTTTCTTGTCCTTGTTTGTTGATTTGTCTTTGTGGTTCTAGAGATCAAAGTCAGTGTATCACTGTGAGTGACTGTCTTAGGCTTTTCTTTATTTTTTAGACAAAAGTTCTTTGTTTCTGTCAAAATGAGGAGACCCATTTGGGTGATAATAAAAATGAAACTGGTCTGGACCTGGTCCATTTGTGCAAGTTCCCACACCAACCACATCTCCTGCTCACCTCACTCCCTGGCCCTGTGAACCACCTGCTTCACAGATCTGTTTACAAACTCTGGTGTCTCCCTTTTTGGAATCTCATGAAATGGGGCCAGTGTGCAGCCTTTCCAGATTGGGTCTCTTCCCCCCTTGTATGTTATTAAAATATTAAAGCTTGAATATGTCACCCTAGAATTAACCCATTTAAGAGTTAGTATAGTCATAGAATTGCACAACCATCTTCACAGGCAGTGTTAGAACATTTCATCAGCCTTAAGAAACCATGTCATTCAGTCACTATCCTCACCCTGTCTCCTGGCAACAGATTTACATCTGTCTCTAGATTTTCCAGGATCCATCATTTTCTCTCTCATTGACCCCTTTTTTACTTTATATTAGTATGTGTTTACAGTACATAATGGTTATGTTTGTCATAGAGGGTTTTTGTTTGTACATAACAGGTAACATGTGATATACACATGTACACAACACATCTTAATTCTCTTAGTTTTTCCCTCCGCTCCATGTTCCCACACTGACTTCTTGCACTCAGCAGCGTGGGTGCAAGCTTCAACCATGTCCAGGTGCTGGTTTCTTTGGCTCTACATAGAAGCCATTCAGCTGCACGGATGGAGGCCTGCTGGGCGACTCAGTCACTAGTGCAGGGCGTGCTGACTCATCAGAGTGCTTGGCCATTTCGCAGAGAGCTGCTCTACAGAACTGCAGGCTGGTTTTTGTTTGCATGTAAGTTTTCAAAGAAATTCTATTACTACCTAGGAGCACAATTGCTAAAGCTTAGGAAGTTACCATATTTAACTCTGAAAGAACTGCGAAACTGTCCTCCCAAGGGCTGGATTCTACCTCCCACCAGGGCCAGTGTGACTTCTGCTCTGCAGTAGTTGACATTGTCTTTTGTTTTTTGAGTAATTCTTTTCTTGTTTGTTTGTTTTGTTTTGTTTTTGGTACTGGGAATCAAACTGAGGACCTCATGCTTGCCAGGCCAGCCTTGTGACGCTAAGCTATATCTCTGGTCCTCATTTCATTTATTTTTAAACTATAGCTGATTCATCGAACTTGTTTGAAACTGCTTTCTTTTTGTTCACTGTCATGGTTTATCCAGACTTCATTAGTTAAGGCTTTTTTTTTTTCTGTCTTTTTGGTTTATTTGAGACAGGGTCTCACTATGTAGCCCAGACTGGCCTTGAGCTTATGATGATTCTCCTGCCTCAGCCTCCCAAGTGCTAGGATTACAGGTATCTGTCACCACTCCCAGCTATTAAGCATAATTTTGTGTCCAGAACAGTTGTGGACCACATTTTTCTGGTTTTTTTTTTTTTTTGCGGCACCAGGGATTGAACTCATGACCTTGCGCCTGCCAGACAGGCACTTAAGCCACTGA